>PVIY010015808.1:0-53055 GCA_004026745.1 Myrmecophaga tridactyla | reverse complement strand
TGGAGTGTTGGTGTGATGTTGATTAGATCCTGTTGGTTGATGGTATTATTGCATTCTTCTATATCCTTGCTGGTTTTCTGTCTAGTTGTTCTATTAATTGATGTGGAATGTTGATATTTGCAACAGTAATTGTGGATTTATCTTTTTTCCTTTCAGTTCTATCCGTTTTTGTTTCACATATTTTTTCAGCTGTGTTGCTCACTGCATACACAAGAATAAACATTTGACTAATGGTTGCATTATGTATCTTTTTCCATCCTTTCCTGTCTATACTATTATATAGGGAGTGAGTGTTTTGTAAACAGTGTAGAGTTAGGCCATAGTTTTTAATCCACTCTATAATACCTTTTAATTGGTATATTTAGACTATTCACATTTAAATTATTGATATGTTAGGACTTAAGTCTGCCATTTTATTTTTTGTTTTCTGTCTGTTCTGTTTCCTTTTGCTATCTCCTTGTGAGTTACTTGAACATTTTGATTTATCTAATGTTCTTGAGACGTCTGTTTTTATAGCTTTTTAGTGGTTGCTCTAGGTAATACATTATATATACATAACTTATCACAGTCTAGGGGTGTCATAATTTTACCAGTTTAAGTGAAGTATAGAGTTCTTACCTGTTTTTATGTCCTTTTACTGTCCCAGGTTTATAATAGAATTGTTTTAAATATCTATTTCCTCCACCAACATTTAGAACAACACCAGACAGAGTTACAATTTTTGCTTCAATCATCTAGCATAATTTAGAAAGCTCAACAGGAGAAGGAAAGCCTATTGTACTTACCTAAATTTTTGTTTACCGTGTTCTTTCTTCTTTCCTGATGTTGCAAAAATCCTTCTTTTATCATTTCCTTTCTATTTAGAGAACTTCCTTTAGCCATTTCTTTAAGTTCATCACTGATGACAAATTTTCATAGTTTTCCGTAATTTAAGATTGTCTTGGTTCCCATTTATTCCTGAAGGATATTTTTTCTGGGTATAACATTCTAGATTGACATTCTCTTCATTTGGCAGTTGAAAAAATATTGTGCCTTTTCTTTCTGAGCTCCCTGGTTTCTGATGAAAAATTTGCTGTCATTTTAATGTTTTCTACCCAAAGGTAAGGTGTCAATTTTTTCTCTGGATGCTTTCAAATTTTTTGTCATTAATATTTAGAAGTTTAATTATGATGTATCTTGATTCAAATTTCTTTGTTTTTATACTTTTGGAATTGGCTCAGCTTCTTGAATCTGGCACATCTGGGAACTTTTCAGACATTATTTCTTCAAGTAGTTTTTCAGCCCTGCCAGCTTTCTCCTCACCTTTTGAGACTCTAATGACATAAATGTTATATCGTTTGTTGTAGTCCCATAGGTCTCTGAAACTTTACTATTTTTTTTTCTATTTTCTCTCCATTATTCAGATTGAGTGATTTCTATTGTTCTCATTTACCATTCACTAATTCTTTCTTGTGTCCCCTCCATTTTGCTCTTGAATCCATCCATTGAAGGGTGGGTTTTGGGCTTGTTTTTTGTTTTTTTTTTTTGTAATTAAGGTTATTGTTTTTTCCAATTCTAAAACTTCAATTAGGTTCTTTTTTGTATCGTCTATTTCCTTGCTGAGGCTTTCTTTTGTATTCGTTTTCAGCATTTTCATGATGACTCATTGAAGCAATTTTATCATGGCTGCTTTAAAATTTTTGTCAAATAATTCTAACATCCGTGCTATATTGATGTTGGCATCTCTTGATTGTTTCTTTCACTCAGATTGAGATTTTACTCTTTCTTAGTATGATAAGTGACTTTTATATGGAAACCTGGACACGTTCATATTATATTATGAGACTCTAGATTTTATTTAAAACTTCTGTTTTGCACAGCTTTTTTTTTCTGTTTGTTTTTTTTTTTTTAACACCACTCTGGCCTGGGGAGGGGGTGTACTGTCTAGTTACTGTCCAGCTTCTATTGACATTTGAGATGGAGGGCTGCTTGTTACTGCTGGATAGGAATGGAAGTTCTACCTCCCTACTTGATCTTCCCTAACACCACAAGGGTGGGCACCTCAATACACCCTCACAAAGCAGGAAATCTAGGATACACGTTTGGTCTTTGCTGATGTGGGTAGGGTGGAGGCCACAACTTTTTCTTTGCTGTTTGGCTGGAGTAGAGTGCTTATTGTCTAAAAGTTTTCTTTCTTGCTAGGCTGTCTATTTCCTGGTCCTTTGGCTAGAGAGGGCAGACTTTTGCTGAAGCATTTTTTTGTCTGTATCCATTAGCATTTCTGTGTTGCCAGTTTCTTCAGTTCCTAGTCTGGGGTGTATGAGGCAAAAAGAAAACCTAGGGAACTTACCACCATGTCATTCCTCAGGTTCTGAAGTCCCTACCTGGAATGCCTTCTTCTCTCCTTCTTTCAGTGTCTTATGTTTGCTTTATCTATAATGTCCCAGGCTTTAGTTGTGCTTAGTGGGAGGAAGTCCCTACTGTTTTTATTGCTAAGTGATGTTTGAACTAGACTATAAAGGAGGAGAAATAATTAATCCAGCTGATGATAGGCAAAATATCAGAAAGAAGGAGCAGTATGTGTGAAAGCACAGATATGTGAAACAGCAGGATGTGTCCTGGAAACACCTGATGTTACTGAAAAGTGGGATACATGGGGTTGGTCACAAAAGGATGCTGGAAGAGTAGGGAGGGTGGTTCATACTGGGGCTAGTCTTCCTGTTGAGCTAATGAGCTTAGCCTACTTTGCCTCCTCTCTGTTCCATCTCCATCTTTCTGTTTTCTGAGTCCAGTCTCAGCCAAGTGAGCCCTGGATTCCTGGAGGACTTACTGTTTCCTCAGGCCACAGAAAGCAAGCCATATAAAAACAACAGAGGGCGGTGCAACAGTGGCTCAGTGGCAGAATTTTTGTCCACCATGCCAGAGACCTGGGTTCGATTCCAGGAGCCTGCCCATGACAAAAAAAAACAGAAAAGGAAGCTCTGCAATGCTATAAACTTTCCTGTAACCCACCTCATTCTATAAGTTCAGGAAAACTAATTTCACATAAAAATTAGCAATAGTAAAGTATCGAGGATGAATCTATATAAGGTTACTAGAAGAACCATAAGAATAAATCCCTACACACACAATGAAAACACACCAGAAAGATATGCCACAAAACAGACCAAAACTTCAACCTACCATTTCAAAACAAGCTAAAAGATATCAGGAATATCTTTTTTTCACCTACTGTATATGTCCTTTCCTTTCAATCTGCAGAACTCCCTTCAGCATTATTTTTTTATTTTTAACTTATTTAATTGTATAGTATAACATATATACAAAGCAAAGAAATAAAAAAGCAATAGTTTTGAGAGCACTCAAGAATATCTTGATCGGAAGAAGGCGCAAGCCATGGAGGGGAATCGGGATGAGGCGGAGAAATGTGTCAAGATCGCCAGGGAGGCATTGAACGCCGGCAACCGCGAGAGGGCCCAGCGCTTCCTGCAGAAGGCCGAGAAGCTGTACCCACTGCCCTCGGCCTGTGCTCTGTAATCAAGGACAAGTCACTTAGCTTCTCTAAGCCTTGTTGAGTTATATGTAAAATGAAGATGTCCTCACAGGATTGATGTGAACATTAGCTGAAATGAGCACTATAAGAGATAATTATGAAAAATGAAAGCACAGCTGGAAATACCCCTCATTGTCGAAAACCATCAAGTATTGGTGACCACAGCAAGCCTAACTGTACAAAGGAAAGCACATCTGGTAGTGGTGAAAGTGGAAAAGGCTACACCAAAGACCAAGTAGATGGAGTTCTCAGCATAAACAAATGTAAAAATTACTATGAAGTACTTTGAGTTACGAAAGATGCTGGTGATGAAGATTTGAAAAAAGCTTATAGAAAGCTTGCTTTGAAGTTTCATCCAGATAAAAACCATGCACCTGGAGCAACAGATGCTTTTAAAAAGATTGGAAATGCTTATGCTGTTTTAAGCAATCCAGAAAAACGAAAACAATATGACCTCACGGGCAATGAAGAACAAGCCTGTAATCACCAAAACAATGGCAGGCTTAATTTCCATAGAGGCTGTGAAGCTGATATAATTCCAGAAGACTTGTTTAATATATTCTTTGGTGGTGGATTTCCTCCAGGTAGTGTACATTCATTTTCAAATGGACGTGCTGGTTATAGCCATCAACATCAACATCGACATAGTGGACATGAAAGAGAAGAAGAAAGAGGAGATGGAGGTTTTTCTGTGTTTATCCAGTTGATGCCTATTATTGTATTGATCCTCATGTCATTGTTAAGCCAGTTGATGGTCTCTAATCCTCCTTGTTCCTTATATCCCAGATCTGGATCAGGGCAAACCATTAAAATGCAGACAGAAAACTTGGGTGTCATTTATTATGTCAACAAGGACTTTAAAAATGAATATAAAGGAATGTTATTACAAAAGATAGAAAAGAGTGTCGAAGATTATGTGACTAATATTCGAAATAATTACTGGAAAGAAAGACAGCAAAAAACAGATATGCAGTATGCAGCAAAAGTGTACCGTGATGACCGACTCCGAAGGAAGGCAGATGCCTTGAGCATGGACAACTGTAAAGAATTAGAGCAGCTGACCAGTATCTATAAACGAGGATGAATGGGAATTTTTATTTATAACTTTTAGTGTACTCTTTATTTTTTCTGTAAGTAAATTTAGTTACATCATGAGAGCTGAAGGGAAAGGTTTGCTATGAAAGATTAAACTGAATAGTTCGTCCCTGAAATCTTGGACTGTTTATGACTACTGGCTCTTTTAAATCGTAGGAAACTGAAAACTAAAATTAATATTTTAATTGTGCTTATGCAATTATTTTCACTTTAAGAGCTTATATATTCCTAACTAAAAATGTCTTGAGAAAGGATTATCATACCTGTAGCAATTTCTAGTTTTAGTGATTCTCCATTTTTTCGTGTAAATATTTATAGAACGCTCATTTTGCATACATACACGGTTATTGCCTTTTTATTTAAATTCTTTATATCTTTAGCACCATGAGACACTTCACTTAAATTACTGGAATAAATGTTATATAACAAAATTACATTTTCTTTGTCGGGTGTCAAATGTGTAGAGTTAAATAGTGAAACTTCTTCCAAAAGAGAAGAAAAACAACCATTTAACTTTGTGTAAAATCATCTAGCATTGCCAGTTTAGAAGGAATTGATATTTTTAAATATTACTGTTCAAAAATATATATTGACATAAATAAAAAAAAAAAAGAATATCTCGATATCTGAGAGATTTCAAACAGAGTTGAGAGGTTACCCTGGAGGTTATTATGCATTATATAGCTAGCCCTTTTTAGTTTATAATACATTGAAGTGGCTAGTGCGGAGTACCTAAAACTGTCGAACTGTGTTCCAGTACTCAAAATATCACCATTTGATTCTGCTAAATGTTCGTTTATACAAGACAAGGCTCTGGGTGATGTTTTTGACACCTTTATGGAGTTGTGTGGAATTAAGAGGTATAATGATGTCGGCTGGTTGTTGTTAAATACGCTGGATAGAGTGATGAGGGAAAGGGATGAGCTGAAGGCCTCAAATTTGAAACTTCAGTGCCATATGAATGATGTAAAAGTTTTCATGTGTGCCCTTATTGCCTGTGGACTTGAGATCTCTGAAAATCAGATATTATGCATGCGAGTAGCAGATTTACAACGTAAACAAAAATCTTAACTTTGCAAGGTATCTGCTGTTAAAGTAAGGGCTTTGATTAGAAAAGAATGGGATCCTGGGCAGGCCACAGGGGCTCAGTGACAGAGTTCTTGCCCGACATGCGGGAGACCCGGGTTTGATTCCCGGTGTCTGCCCCCAAAAAAAAAAAATGGGATAGTGATGTATGGCTTGATAATGATGGTAATAGAGAGACAGGATCCCTGGAATCTGCTGAGCATTAGCTACATAGACCTGTAATGGAATGCCCTGAGGAAAGAGCCTACCTCCAGCCTGCCTTGAAGAAAGTTTCCCAGACTCGAGTCTCCTCAGAAGAGTCTACCATTCAACCTCCATGTTAATATATTTAAGGGTTAAAATATTAATCCTTCACTGCCTGCCAACTCTGTAATCACCTCCCCTGAGGAATCAGCCCTCACTCCTCTGTCTGGAGTTACTAATCCTGTTTCACCAGATGAAACTGCAATGGGATTCCCTGAGGTAATTGGCTTGAAAGACACTTATATTTCTTTTCATGTCCCACCTCCACAACCCCTCTTTTCTTCAAAACCTATAACTAGACTAAAGTCCCAACAGACCCCAAAAGGTGAAGTACAAAGTGTGACCCTGAGGAGGTATGCAATACTCCAGAAGAACTGCATGAGTTTTCCAATCTATATAGATAGAAATAGGGGAATATGTGTGAGAATGGACATTAAATGTGTGAGATAATGGTGGAAGGAATATAAAGGTGGATCAAGCTGAATTTACTGATATGGGCCCACTAAGCAGAGATTCTGCATTCAATGTTGTAGCTCAAGGGGTTAAAAAAGGCATTAACTGTTTGTTTGGATGGTTGGATGAAACGTGGATCAAATGGTGGCCATTACCTAAGGTCAAAATGCCAGAACTGCTGGAGTGTAATGTAGATGCAGGGATCCAGAGGCTTAGAGAGATGGAAATGTTAGAGTGGATTTATCATGGGAGACTGCTCACACACCCCAGGAATGTCCAGATGACACATCTTTCACTAGAACCTTGAGAAATAAATTCCTAAGACTAGCTCCATCAACCCTGAAGAGCTTTGTGCCTTTTCAAAAGGGGAATGGCTTTTCAAAAGGGGAATTTAATAAGTTGCTAGTTTACTGTTCTAAGGCCATGAAAATGTCCTAATTAAAGCAAGCCTATAAAAATGTCCAAACTAAGGCACCAACAAGAGGTTACTTTCACTCAAGAAAGGCTGATGAAGTTCAGGGTTTCTCTTTCAACTGGAAAGGCACATGGTGAACATAACGATGTCTGCTAGCTTTCTCTCCAGGATTCTTCTTTCATGATGCTGTCCCAGCCACATTTTCCTTCTTCATCCCCAAAGGTCTCTGGCTGCATGGGCTCTGGTAGCTCTCATGGCTGTCTCGTGGCTCTCTCCAAAATGTTTCCTCTTCTAAAGGATTCTAGTAAATTAATCAAGACCCACCTGGAATGGGTGGAGTCACATTTCCCTCTAATTAAAGGTTAATATCCACAACTGGGCATGTCACATCTCCATGGGGATAATCTAATCAAGATTAAAAGAAAAGGCTGCTTCCACAAGATTGGATCAGGATTAAAACATGGCTTTTAGAGGATACATCATCCTTTCAAACCAGCACACCATCAAATATATATAAGTCCACAAGTTCATTATTATATATTTTTAAACGGTCATCTTCAGAGAATGATAGATATGTAACTCATTATCTTGAAAACTAATGAGAAAAAGGTAAGAATAAAGCATTTACTATGCCTTCTTTATGTGTACAAAGCACTCAATAACCAAATACTAGATGAGAGGAAGTTTTGCCTTTTAAAAGTATTACAACTAATAAGTAAAATATAAATTATAGAATTAGAACGGCACCATTTTTAAATATTCCCAGTGAACAAATGGATACAGGCAATAAGCATTAATACCTGAAAAAAAATCATGAACAGAGACAATTAGATTTATGCCTCCTAAAGTCTTGCCAAAGTAATTAAATCTGAGTTTGAGCCAGCCTCTGTATCCAATGCCAATTTGTAGGAAATACTGAGGACAAAGGAACATTTAGTACTGTTCCAAGTGCATGTGGTCATCAAAATCCAGACTGTGGTAAACTGTAAGTCAAATGCCCAAGTTCTTCAACACATAAATTATAAGGAATTAAGAAAGGGATGAAGGGGAAACCTTATAGATTAAGACTTAAAGACATATCAATTGTGTTTAAAAGAACAAAACTTACTATAACATCTAAGAATGCACATTTGGGTGAGAAAATTATTTTTAAAAGATGGAAGGAAATGATTATGATGAAGTCAGAAAATGGGGGGAAAAGCGGATTATAATTGGATTGAGGCATATGGACAGAACTTTTGGGTGGTGGTTTAGTTTCCTAAACTTCAAAGCAAATACCATGAAATGGGCCAAGTTAAAATGGAATGTATTAGGTTTTGAGGCTGGGAAAGTGTCCAAATCAAGGCATTAACAAACAAGGCGATGATTCCTCCCCAAGACTATGGTATTCTGGGGCTGGCTACCAGATACCCTTAGTCCTTGGTCTAATGCATTCTAGTGGGTGTAAAATGGTATCTTATTGTGCTCTTGGGTATCTCCTGGTTTCTCCCCCATCTCTTCCAGGTTTCACTGATTTCAGCTTGTTGCCTCTGTGGCTTTCTCTCTCTGTCTGAATTTTATTCTCTTATCAGGGACTTCAGTAATTGGACTAAGGGCCATCCTGAATGAAGGGGGTCACAACTTAACTGAAGTAGCCTCATCAAGAGGTCCTACTTACCACCCACAGGAATGAACTAAATTTAAGAACATATATTTCAAGTGTACATTCAGCTTCAAACTACCAGGGTTCTAATTCTTGAATGGTGTTGGTTATAAGAATGTTCACCTTAGAATAATTCATTAAGCCTTATGCTCATCTTGTGTTTTTTCTACATTTGTGTTTTATTTTACAGTGAAAATATCTTTTATATCTCTCTCTTTTTTTTTTAATTTGCATATGGGCAGGAGACACCAGGGATCGAACTCCAGACCTCCAGCACGGCAGGTCGGAGCTCTGCCTGCTGAGCCATGGCAGCTGCCCGAAAATATCTTTTAAAAGAATAACAAGATGCTATTATGAACTACTTTATAACAATAAATTCAACAACTTATATGAATGGACAAATTATTTGGAAAACACAACTTACCAAAACTAGATCACAATGAAATAAAAAAATCTGAGTATCTCTATATCTCTCAAAGAAAGAATTTATCAAAAATTTCCTGTATTAGTTTGTCAAATGCTGCTGGAATGCAAAATATCAGAAATGGAATGGCTTTTAAAAAGGAAATTTATTGATTATAAGTTTACAGTTCTACGGCCACAAAAATGTCCAAACTAAGGCATCCAGAAAAAGATATCTTGACTCAAGAAATGCCAATGTTTGACACATGCAAAATTCAACACCTATTGATAATCAAAACTCACAGGAAACTAGGTATAAAAGAGAACATCCTCAAATGGGTAGCTACTAAAATCTTACAGCTAACATACACTTAATTGTGACAAACTGAATGCTTTTCCCTTACAAATGGGAACAACTCAAGCATATCCACTCATCACTTTTATTCAGTATTGTAGCCAGTGCAATAATACAAGAAAACTAAATAAAATATACTGGCAAATAGATTGAAAAGGAAGAATTAAAACTCCCTGTTCAGAGATGACATTAGTTTTTACATGGAAAATCCTAAGGGATGAATTTTTTTAAAATACTAGAACTAATAAGTGAATTTAGCAAGGACTCAGGATAGAAGGTCATTAAAAAAAAATCTGTGTTACTTTGATATACTAGCAACAAACAATTGGGAGATAAAAATTTAAGTGAATAGTTCCATTTATAATAGCATAACATACTTATGAATAAATATAAAAGATGGGAAAAACTTTTACTCTGAAAATTATAACACACTGCTGAGAAAAATTTAAGAAGACCTAAATAAATTGAGATGTACTATGCTCACAGGTTGAAAGACTCTTAAGACAATAATTCTCCCTAAATTAATCTATAGAGTCAACACCATCTCAATCATAATCCCAGCAGCCTCTTTAATAGAAATTGATACAGTGACAGTAAAATTTATATGGAAATGAAAAGCCCAAGCAATCTTGAAAACATAAAACAAAACTGGAGAATTTATACTACCTGATTTCAATATTTATATAAAGCTACAGTAATCAACGCAAAGTGGTAATGACATCAAGACAGACAAATCAATGAAACAGAAGAGAGAGCCCAGAAATAGACTCACACTTAGACATGACACAAAAAGCAATAGCCAAGAGAAAAAAAATTGATCAATTAGATTTAATCAAAACTTAAAACTTCTGCTCAAAAAAAGACAAGGTTAAGACATTGAATAGGCAGGATACAAAACTGGGAGGAAATAGTCACAAAACATGTATCTATCAAAGAACTTATATCCAGAATATACAAACAACTCCTACTAGCAACAGTAAAAATTTTTAAATGGGCAAATTCAATTAAAAATGGGCAAAACATTTGAACAGAAAACTCACAAAGATGTACGAGTAGTGGAAAAGAACAGGAAAAAGTGCTCAACATTATTAGTCTTCAGAGAAATGCAAATTAAAACCACAATGAGCTACCACTCACTAGAAGGACTAAAATTGAAAAGACTGACACCACCAAATGGTGATGAGACTATAGTTTGGCAGTTTCTTATAAAGTTATATGTATACCTATCTTTTGACCCAACAATTCCACTTCTAAGTATTTATCCAAAAGAAATGAAAACATTTATACATGAATGTGATAGCCCCAAACTGGAAATGGCCTGTGCTGGTTTGAAAAGGTTTATGTACCCTAGAAAAGCCATGTTTTAATCCTAATCAACCTTGTGGGAGCTATGGTTTCTTCTAATCCCTGTTCAGTACTGTATGTTGGAAACTTTAATTAGCTTATCTTCATGGAGATGTGACTCAAGTAGTGTGGGTATTAAACCATTCCAGGTGGGTCTTGATTGGCTTTACCCAAATTCTTTAAAAGAAGAAGCACTTTTGAAAAAGCTAGAAATGAAAAGAGAGAAAGACATGAAGTTCTGAGAGAGCAGAAGGACATAGTCATGAGAAAGCAGAGGGTCCACCAGCCAGTGACTTTAGAAGATGAAGAAGGAACATGCCTCCCAGGAAGCTGGAGAGGAAGCTAGCAGATGACGCTGTATTTGCCATGTGCCCTTCCAGCAGAGACAGAAACCCTGACCATGTTTAGCCATGTGCCTTTCCATTTGAGAGAGAAACCCTGAACTTCATTGGTCCTCTTGAATCAAGGTATGTTTCCCTGGGTGCCTTAGACTGGACATTTCTATAGACTTGCTTTAACTGGGACATTTCCATGGCCTAAAAACTTTTAACTTGCAACTTACTAAATTCCCCTTTTTAAAAGCCATTCCGTTCCTGATATATTGCATTGTGGCAGCTAGCAAACTAGAACATTACCTAAAGGTTTATCAACAGGAGAATGGTTTAAAAAAAGGCAGAGCAGTCTTTTCATACACTACTACTCAGCAACAAAAAGAAACTATAAAAAAACCATTTATATAGGCAAGAACATGGATGAATCTGACAGGCATTACACTGATTGGAAGAAGGCTTACACAGCACATACTATATAATTCTACATATATGGAGTTCTATAGCAAGGAAAACAAAAACTAATTTAAGATTAAAAAAAAAAGTCAGAACAGTGATTGCTTATGGAGGGAAAGGGAATCAACTAAGAGGAGAGACAAAGGAATTTTCCGAAGGAAAAGTCATACTCTAAATCATGATAGGAGTGTTGGTTACACAGGAGCAATCATTTGTTAAAATTCTAGCTAATACTTGTGCATTTCAATATATATCATTTTTTGTTATGCCAAGTATAATATATATATATATAATTGCAGCTAAGAGAATGTGATACTGGCAGACAAATAAACTATTTGACAAATTTTACAGAAAACAGCCCAGTAATTAAGCCACGTTCCTAAGAAAATTTGAAATTGAAAACTTCAATGTAAACACACACAAATATACCAGTAACCAAGTTAAAATATATACAAAAACTGAAAAACATATTTGAAATACACTTTACCAAGAAAAGACTGATATACAGAATATTTTAAAATAATAATCCTAATCAATTGGGAATTTTGCCTTGAAAAAGAGTTTCTAATGAAAAGGAAAGGAAAAATTTAATGAAGAGTTAATACAGAAGACAAGATCAAAAAGACAAATAAACCTAACAAATATCCAAATTTACTAGTCATCCCAGAACAACAAATTATTTTTACAACTGGTATCATTTCACATCTATTGAATCAGCAAACACTGAAAAGTCTAACAATGTCAAATCTTGGAAAGACTGTTGATAACAAACAACACTCATGCCCCCTTTTTTAAAATTAGAGAAGTTGTGAGCTTTTAACATATATAAATTTTATCTAAAAAGAACTTATGTAAATGCAACCATGTTTTAAAAATTAAGCATTTCTTTTCAATTAAGGACACCATAAATAGCATTAACAGACTGGTGACAGACTGGAAGAAGATATTTACTATGTCAAAATCGACAAGAACAGATGTTGTATGATAAAGCAGATAAATAATTATGTTAATGTGGTTGGGAATCAAGGCTTTCAGCACAAGAAAAAAAGATGCAAGTATACAAATGCTTTAGGTTAAGAACTGCAATTTTAAATTTGGATTGGAAACATCCATGAATACTCACAATTTTTCCCCTTTCTAAAAATATGCATTTCCTGATTCTGACTATTGAAAAGGCCTAGATGCTATGACAACTAAATAACAATGGGCATTCCTTGCCTCCACATTGTAGTCTTTAAATGCCAATCCTCACTAGAAGGGATAAAATTATTTGGAGACATGGCTGATTTAAGGTCTGGTACAGGAAATGTCCCAGATGAACTTGGAGCATCTTGTTGCACTAGAAAGCAAGAAAGCTCCCATTGACCAATGGGGTTGGTCAAAAGGATGCAGGCACCAACTTTAAAAAGCCAACTTCAGCATCAAAAACAATAATGGATCCAGGCAACAATCATCAGGGGCTGCTAACATCAAAGAGAGAGACAACCAGACATGGAAGTACCATCTCGTGGAGTTAATTATACAAGAACACATTTGATTTATTCTTACAAAATATATTGTTCCTGAAAGTGATCAAGCCTGTAAATCTAACTACTAATTTACAAGAGGACCTATAGATTAAAAGAGATTTAAAAGACTTATCTATTGACCATAGCAGTGCCTGGACCTCATTTGGGTCCTAATTCTAACAACTTTTTTTTTTTAATTTATCAGAAAATTGGGAAATTTGAACACCAACTATGTTTTATTTTATTGAGGATTGTTATTTTTTAGGAGTAATAATGGTACTAAAAAATCCTTATTTTTTAGAGATACATACAAAAACATTTATGGATGAATTGGTAGGATATCTGGTTTGCTTCAAAATAATCTTTGTTGGGGGAAAATAGTTAATGGAATAAATAAACCAAGATTGGTCATGAGTCAATAATTACAGAAGCTGGGTGATGGATACATGAAAGCTCATTATATTATTTTCTCTATTTTTGTATATATTTGAAATTTTATGTAATAGAAAACAAAAAATAACTGTAAAGATTAAAAGACATTGTATAATAAAACTACAAGTTCATAATAATAATTTACAAAGAGAAAATGAAACAAAAACAAAACAGAATTATTGAACACCATTAGAAGTTGCTAGGACACCAACTTATTACTCTAAAAGTGCTAAGTGCCATTCTGATATAAACTTTATTTCAGCATAACCAAATGGTCCCACAGGATGTGAAAAAGTTTTTCTATACATAATAACAGATAATAAATGCAGAAGGAATTATAACATTAGAAAATCACTATTTTGCAATCTTTAATGAAATAACCCATTCAGAAAGTGGTCACCAGTGGAGATAAAACAATTTGGCAAAAGGGTGATAGGAAACTTTGATGCAGGGATCAGGCTGTCATCATTTGAAAATGGAGGGAGCTTATACTCAAAATTGCCTGTGGAGCACAGCTTTCCAACTAGAAATGTCTGCACTGGCTCATTGACTAAATGAAAAATAAATCTTTATTGTGTTAAATCGCTGGAAATACAGAGGCAATTCATTACAGAACTTAATTTGCTGTAAAAGTATACCATTTTTATATTAAGACACATACACACATAAATATTATATATTTTTTCAAACATAGATATGTACCCCAAAACATATATACCAAATACATTAGACTGTATGCCAATGTCAGGGAGAAGAATGAGAATAGGGATAAGGGATCAAAAGAAGAAAATAAAACAAGGATCCAGTATCAGCTGATGATGAGAGTTCACCATGCTTTGAGAAACATAGTCCAACTACCAAGAAATAAAAAATAATAATTTAAAAAGGAGACAACTAATCTACTCTTTCGAGAGAGCTCGGGCTAGTTTGCTGGGAGTATAATTATCTTCTGCCTTGAGGAACCACAGCATGGAAAGTTCTGGAGAAGAGGCAATATTGAGGAGAGAGAATGCTGGAAACCCTCCCCCTTTCGCCACTCCTCTCTCTGGTTGCAGGGATGGCCCCAGGCCTGAAAGTGTTCCTATAGGAAGTGAGAATTTCTCCCAAGTCTGAACTTCACCCTTGGCTTTCCCCAGTGGTGATGGTGCAGAAGACACTCGCTGTTCTCCAAGTGTGGAGCCTGAACTTGGCTACCTGCCACCACCCCTCACTGCAGGGGTAAGGAAGACTAGACAAAGCACAGAGGCTCATTCTGGATACATCCTCCCACGTACCCCCCATCACTGCCCACAGTAGCTTAGATAATTTTCCCACCCCACACCCCCAAAAAAGATGCTCATATCTTAATCCCCAGAACATGTAAATATGTAAAACGAACTTTCCAGATATAATTAAATTAAACATCTTGAGATAAGGGGATTATCCTGGATTTCAGTGAGTCCAATGTAATAACAAGGGTCCTTATAAGAGGCAGGCAATAGAGTTATGCAGAGAAGATGTAAAGATGGAAGTAGAGGTCAGAAAGGAGAGAAGATGCTATGCTGCTAACTTTGAAGATGGAAGGGGCCACAAACCAAGGAATGCAAGCAGCCTCCTAGACGGTGGAAAAGGCAAGGAAACAGACTCTTGCTAGAGTCTCCAGAAGAAAAGTATGTCTGCCAACACCTGGATTTTTAGTCTAGTGAAACAGACTTTGGACTTCTAGCTTCCAGAACTTTAAAATATAAATTCACTTTGCTTTAAGCCACCAAGTTTGTGGCAATTTATTACAGCAGCTATAGGAAACTAGTATACTGTCACTGCCACTGGGCAGCAGTTACCCGTCCTCCTAGGAAAGGAAGGTCTGTGTGTGAGTGGAGCAGGTAATCAGAGATTTCCTGGAAACCTGGGCTGGCAGACGGACCTAGGTCATTTATGACCAGCTCATTTATTACCTATATGACCCTAACCAAATTACTTAATCTCTCTGAGTCTCAGTTACAATTCATTGTTAACAATGCATTAGTTCATACACTGCTCATAGGATTGCTGAGAATTAAATAGGATGGTTTAAATCATCTCATTTGTAAATTATCTGCGACCCACTCACTTGCTTTTTTTTTTTTATAAGGCACATCTCCTTGTGTTTACACACACCCATTCATTCCTCCATTCATTCAACAGTTGTCATGGAAGAAGTAGTGCCTGGCTCCCTGAGCATACAGAGTGAGCTCGTAGTCCACTACAATCCCCAAGCCTTTCTCCTTGAACTGTCATTGAGCTCCCGGTGATGCCGGAGCCCAAACTCACCACCCCCCTCCTAAACGTAGGCCCTTATACTTACCCATCCCATGGTCTCATGCTTCCTTTTTCCTTTCTTTTCTTGTCTCATGCCTTCTTGATGGATCCAGCCCAGCCAGCACCACCCCTCTTCCTTCCAGGCACAGATGCTGCAGCTGCCATAAGCAGTCTCATCCCTGCCTTCACCCTAAACACTGACAAAATCCTGCTTAGAGTGCAGTCAGCTCCCTCTGCTCAAACTTTCAACAGCCCCCTTTCATCTTATTCTCTCTTGTTTGTCTGCATCTCTCTCCCTAATTCTACCTTCTCCTTCTTTGAGCCCCAAATAGTTCCTCCCTGTGACACAGAAAGGGCTATGCAGGTAGAGGAACCAAGGGTATGTGTTTACTGGGATTCCTGGGCTTCTCTAACACTGAAATGGAGCAAAGGTATGAAGACAGGAGACCTAGGAGTGCCCAGGCAGCCCCACTCACCTACCTCTGCAGTTCCTCTACATCCTCAGTTACTTTTCAACTGGACCTATGGAATTCCCCAACTCCACTGGACCCATATAGATTTCCTAATCTCACAGTTTCCCACCCTCAGTCTTAACTTCCAAGTTTCTTAGGGAAAGGAAATGGTAAGCTCTGCGCCCACCGTATCTGAGTCTTCTAGTCCCTTTCTCTCTTCTCAGGAAAAACTGTTGGTCCAGAGTGGATTTTCCTCGTTTCTGCCATCCACAACAGTGCACCCTTCACCCACTCCTGGCCCAGGGTTCTCTTTCCTCAGAACCAGTAGCTCTTTGTCTAAAGATTGAGCTGCCCCTCTATGGTGGCATGAGAACCCGAACATTAAAACAGGAAGAAGGGTGGGCCACGGTGGCTCAGCAGGCAAGAATGCTCACCTGCCATGCCAGAGGACCCAGGTTCGATTCCCGGTGCCTGACCATGTAAATTAATTAATTAATTAATTAAAAAAAAAAAACAGGAGGAAAATATTTTTAGTCCCTTCGGTTTTGGGTGGTTTGGGCCAAGTGGCAGCAGTCTGGCTAAGTAGATGGAGCCCTGGACAGGTAAGGAGGGTCTCTAACTTGGGCATTGCCATGATTTATAATGGGTGACCCTGAGCAAGTCTCTACCCAATCTGGGCCTCAGTCTCCCCATTGGGCATAGGGGACTGGTCTTCTGAAAGGCTGTATTTGAGCTTGGAGGTTCCAACCAGCAACCCCTAGCAATAGTGCATAATGACCACAAGAGGGCAGGCAACTTCTTTAACTCAAAGGTATGTGAGCCACCAAAAGGAATATTGAGGCTTCCAAGAGAACTCAAGGGCACATTCAAATTGGCAACAGAGAAGGGATTAGATCAGGGTATTTGAATTTCCAGCAAGAGGGGAGGTCAGGAGCCCCAGGACCAGGGCTGATAAGAAGAAGACTGGTGAGCAGCAGAAAGGCTGAGAATATATTTTGGAAATTTTCATCACTTCCAGGGAAAGGGAGGAGGGAGAAGGATCTTTAGGGAAGAGCCACAGCCCCAGAAGGACTGAGGTAGTAGCCGCAGAACAAGAGTTGAAGGGTTTAGGGGAGGTGGAGATGACCAGCTTCACTTTCTCTGTCCAGCACGGAATTTAAAGTAGAGAAATTGCTGGAGTTATTACAGTTGTTTGGGGAAGACACCTCCCATCTCAGAGCTCATCTCAGAGCCCCAAGGGCGCATTGAATAGCCAAGGACCACCTGACATCCTTTTCCCTCCTTTGTGCTTTCCAGTGTTTTAGTTTCAGGAAAGATAGGAACCGAGACAGTTACATAGAGCTCAAAAGGTTAATCTCGAAGAATTCATTCTCTAACATCAGCCACCGCCCTTGTTCCTACCCCCACGCCCCCACCCCCGGGTCTGTTCTCTCCCTGAGCCCCAGGTTGGCAGCTTCCCCGAATTCCTTCTTTGGTGTAATTCACTAGGGCCCTGGGACCCATGCCATCAGAGCCAGTCCCCATCTACCTCCTCAGATCCCAGGAGACTGGGCTTGCTCTAAGGGAGGGATGAAGGGCTTTTCCCCCACTCCCTTCCCCCTCCCAGGATGTGGGCCCTGGGACCAAAGAGCCTCTGTCTTTCTTGCCATACCCTCATTGTTGTCCAGACAAAGGGATTCCTGTGTCCCAGCCTCCGTCAGGCATCCTTGTGACTAAACGGTGGTAGGCTTGGGGCAGGGTGGGGGAAGAAGGATCACAAAGTAAAAGAAGAAGTCCCCTCCACCCATCTGATACACTCTTGGAGGCGGGAAAAAGCCGGGCCTTATTTCTCCCTCGGGCTTCTCAGAGATAGGGAGATATGGTTGGAACTTATCTGCATATAAAAGGCCTAACGGCCCAACAGGAAGATGAAAAGGTGTGGAAACAAAGGCTGAAGCTCCTGGCAGGCAGATTTGGGAACCAGAATACAAGAATGGGGACAGGGAATTGTGGTAGGGGAGGGCCAAACAGCATTTATTAAGAGGAGGCCCCACCCCCGCCAGCTTCCCTCTCTATACGCAAAGGGACAGGAGGACTGGCATAAAGAAAGTGAGACCCTCTAGTATAAAATGAGAACACTCTAAAAAGTAAGAACCTTTTTGAAAAGAAGTGCAAACAGCTGATAGAAAGTGAGAAATTTTCCTGCCAGGAATGGCGATGTGTTCTCACTCACAAGAAGTAATGGTTTTTGGCAATGGATGGTGATGGTGGCAACACAACATTATGAACGAAGTTAGTACCACTGAACTGTATCAAGTGGTTAAAATGGGAAATGTTATGTTGAAAGAAGTAATGGTATGGTCTCATCTAGCAGTAGGAGCTCAGGTACACCCATACTGGTTTTTCACACACCACCCAAGGATCGAGAAGGCAGAAAACAGGAAGTGACATCACTCAGCAGACAGGAAGAGGTGGTTCTGCCAATCCCAAAGGCTTCTGGGAGGTTCAATCCGTGGAGGGTTAACCCTGACCTCCATGTCCCTCCTTAATCCCCCGTCATGGCCAGGATGGGGGCCAAAGTTCCTAGACGTTGGGTGAGGTAATCACACTCCTGTCTCTTTACCAACGATCCCCCAGCGATCGAAATTCTTCAAATCCTTACGTAGTGGAGGGGGGTGGGGGATACCATCTCACCAGGAGCCACCAGGCAAGCCTCTAGAGTCAATGTCTCTGTGACAATCGCTCTTAGGGTAAAGGCAAGAAACTCCCCAGGGACTAGGCGGATGGTGAGTCCAGGTTTCCATGGTAACCATGGAGTTATGATTTCCATGCAGGCTCTTCCTAGTCCCAAACTGGGGGAGGGTAAGTTTTGAGGGAGACCAGGACCTAGTGATGAGAGAAGCCAAAGGAGTACAAAAGGGTGAAAATGTTACAAGAAGGTCACATCATCCTGGCACTGCCCCCAGTACCAGTGAGCCTCAAAGCCCAGCTTGGCACTCTCGTCCTCCGGTGGCTCAGGTGGTTTGTTTTGGTGGCCCTCCCCTGAGGGCTTCCACCCAACCCTTAAGCCCCCTAGCCTGGTCGTTGTCAGGTCCACTTCAGTCCTGGCCCTCTCCCCACTGGACAAAACCTTTGACCAGTCCATCTCGGGCCGGGAAACCCCAGGGGGGCCCTGTTCATCCAGCTCACTGGGGGCCACTGTGTCCAGGAAGCTGCCAATGGAGACGCTGTCCAGCCGGTCAGCGGAGCTGGTGTCTGGAAGGCTGTCCCAGCTGCCCCGCCTCGAGCGACCAGGACTCCCACCTGTCAGGCTATATTGGCTGCTGGTGAGGCTGCTGCAGTGGCTGGTCAACGTCCCCCGCTCCTCCAACAGCCAGCGCACTGCCTCGATGCCCTCGTTCAAGGTCACCAGCTGCTGCAGGATCTTCACATCGATGGCTCGGAGGTAAGCCTGGGAGAGTGGGAGAAGGGATCAGCCCTGGGTTCTGGACCACTGATTCCCTCAATATTTCCAGCAGCCCTGACCTTCAGGCCTAATCAGCTATACTTCACTTTCAAGCAGCATGGAAATAGAATGGTTTGGAGTGTGAGCTTTAGAAGCAGACAGACTGCTGTTTAAAATCCCAGCACTACCACTATAAAATTGCAGACAATCTTTTCCTCTTCTTAGAGCCTCAGTCTCCTTTGTATAAAATAGGGCTAAATCACTGACTTCACAGGACAGCTGTGAGGATTTTGAGACACTGTCTGTTAAGTACTTAGCACAGTGTGTGGTACAGGGTAAGATTTCAGTAAATATTAAGTATTAAAATTTAGTCCTACTGAACTTTGAACCTCATATTTAGGACACTACTGAACAGAGATCCAGATTCACTAGTAAGATTTACAGTCAAAGAATAGCTTGATAAGGGACCAGGCAGTAATCAAGATGTAGACTGGGCTAAAAGAAGGTCTGACCTGGGGAAGCAAGAGGGAGCTGATCTGGCTCCAGCCTCTTCAGGGTGTTGACACGCAAGTACTGAGGGAGGGAAGGGCTGGCCAGAGCTTAGGAGGGTCAGAATCCCACTGGATGGGGACTTGTCTTCCTTCCATCCACTCCAGTCTCCCTGTCTGGACTGGGAGTACAGGGTTTACTGGGTAATTTCAAAGGTCGCTTCCAGCTTGTATGCAAGGAGTTGCCTTGTGCGCAATGAGGCACAAATCTGCGTCTGCTGCTTCCCTTCTCAAGATCCTTTAGGGGGTTTGTACCATGCTTAGAAAATAAAATCTAAACACTTTAGCAGATGCCATTCAAAAGCCTGTCATAATATGGCTTTAACCCATCTCTCTAGATTCACCCTGTGAACCCAAGGCCCTGTCATATATGTCTTTTTTTTTTTTAATTTTAGTTTTTTTGTTTTATTTTATATACAAAACTAGCATTGTTTCCTTAGTCAGGTAGATATCTTGAAAGATCAAGGAAGATCACTTAGTCCAACTTGATGAATCCTGTATCCTTTGCAGACTGACAGAAACATTGGTGGCACATACTGAAGTTGTATTTCCAGATCATACTATGCTGGTTTGTGGCAAGAATGGGAATCCTGGCCAAATTTTCATGGAGAGCTCCAGTACAGCTACTAGTGACCCATCTTGCTTTCAGGGATGCAATGAGGAAAAGGAATACATGTCTTTTTAAAATTTAGTTTTAATTTTAATCAAAGTAATAGATCCACCCAGGGTAAAGAAGTAAATAGTTGTAGAAATTTATAATAAAAAGTAAGTTTCCCCATCCTAGTCCTAACTTCACCTCCCAGAGACAACTACTTTTAGTTGTTTAGCTGTTTCTTTTGGTATTTACCTTCTTATGTCCAAATAACATGTTAATATTGCTACTGCCTGATTTTTAAGTTTTAGGCATTTTCTGTTGACTTCCCACACTATAGAAGGTTAAGGAATTAACTCTTTCATCTCACTTTCCACTCCGCTACCACATAGCCATCCCTCCCATCTCTCTATACTTCCAATATATGCAATAAAATTAATTATTTAGTGTTTATCTTACTAGGATTTGGAAATGCTATTCACGGCTAAGCCATGAGGTTTACTCATTACTTTTTTTTGTTGTTGTTGTTATGCTGTATGGTGGGGTCACATTTCATTATTTTTTCCATGTGAATATCCCACTATTGCAGCACCATTTGTTGAATTTTTCTGTTTGTTTGTTTTGTTTTTTGGGAAGTGCATGGACCGGGAATTGAACCCAGTTCTCCCGCATGGCAGGTGAGAATTTCTACCACTGAACTACCTTTGCACCCCCTGATTACTTTTTATTTCTTAAAATTTCTTGTTTCTGTTTGAGATTTTTTGTCGGTAGGGCTTAATTTGCTATATAGTTATTATTAAGTCATCTACACACTCTCCCACAAATGTCTAAATTTCCTAAATTGAAAGCATTTTAGTGCTTTCAAAAGCATCGCCTATCTAGTCCATCTTCTAGAAGCATCTCTTTAGGAGCTTTCTGAGCAGCTCCAATATGTCCCTGCTGCACAGCTGTCCTCCAGGGATCTCTCTTCACCATCATCTTGGGAATTCTCTCTGCCTCCCTCTGAGTTGGATCCCCTGTTTCCTGGATTCCATGTCTTCCTCTCTCATTTTGACTTACTTCATTTGGATGGCGTGCCTCCTCCAGTAGCTTCTGGAGAAAGAGTGCATAGGATATAAATTTGATGTGGCTTTCCATGTTTAAAAGTGTTATTATTCCATCCTCACACTGTTGAAAGTTTGGCTGGATGTAAAATTCTAAACTGAAAATATTTTTTTCTTAGAATTTAAAGCATTGTTCTACTATCTTCTAATTTCCAATGTTACACTTAAAACGTCTGTTGCCATTCTTATTCACGAATCCTTGTATGTGACCATTTTCCCCCTTTCTGGAAGATTTCAGGATCTTCTCTTTGTTCCCATTTTCTAAAATTTCACAGTAATTTGACACTTGATGGACTCTTTTAATCTGTAAACTCATGTCCTTCAATCTGGAAAAAATGATTTCATTAATGATTATTTAGCAACTGTTTTTCTGTTCTGTCTGGAAATCCTATTATTTGGATAGAGCATCTCTTAGACTTTTTTTCTCTTCCATCTTTTCCTACATCTGCTATAGTTTCAAAAAGATTTCATTGTTATCAACCCTTCTACTGAGCTTTTACTTTTCTTTTTTTTTTTCCAATTATATTTTTATTTTCAAAGTTGTTTCTAGTTCTCTGAATGTTTCCTTTTTTACAGCTTTCTTTTTCATCACTACAATAATATCTCTTATCTTTTTAAGGATATGATCAATGATTTTTTTTCTCAGGGGGGGGGGTGCGGTGGATGGTCCGGGAATTGAATCCAGGTCTCTTACATGAAAGGCGAGCATTCTACCTCTGCACCACCACTGCACCTTCTGATCAATGATTTTTATAAGTTCTCATCTCCCTGTATTACCATCATTTGATTCAAGTTTTTTTTTTTTTCTGTTTGTTTAGTTCTATATCTTTAAGGTTGAAGGGTCTCATCAGATGTCTAATGATTTTGAGCTATCTGCTCACACTTCAGAATGGGGCTCTAAAAAAAAGGTGATTGGAAATGCTGTGCACGTGTGAGGCTCGCCAACCTTGATCCTCACCACAGGGTGATCTGGCTGGGCTGGTTGATTAGGGAAGGCCTGAAGTCAGTATCTTTTAATTTTTTAAAATTATTTTTTTATTGGGCTCATCAAATTCCCCAGAAAAGAATCTTGCAGCCACCCATCTAGACTGTATAATATAATCAAGGCAGCAATTCTGGGAGCCAAGTAGGGAAATAGGCTGGGAGGGGCATTTCATAATAGTTAGTATATTTTTTTACTTAATCCCTCTTGCCCTTAACTGTGCTTTGTGTTTCCCAAACCAGAGACTTTCTGCTTTATTATTCCCCAAATGTATACCTCCAGTCTTCTGCTAGGATGAAGGAGTGGCTGGTGCCTGGTTGCACAGTTAGGGAAGGGATCTTAAAATATGATTAGCTCTCTCTCTCTCTCTCTCTCTCTCTCTCTCTCTCTCTCTCACTTCCACCTTAACCTCTTTCCTTTCCAAGAAAGCCATCACAACCCATTTTATTATTTTATAAAGGAATAAAAGGAAACATGATGTTTTCTCTGGAGGCTAGTTGAAAAATCAGTCAAAAGTTAATTATACCAGATAGTAATTAAAATCATATAACTTAAAATCTAATTGTCTGCTGCTTGGATAATTCCTTATATAACAATAACAACAACATTAATAATTCGAGACTCTGTCGAGACTCTGTCTTGCCCCACTGCTATAAGTCTGGCCCCTCCCTCATACTTCAGAGGATTCTGGAACCAGGTCAGTCAAGGAGGGTGCCTAAGTGTCTTAGTTATAATGTCACAGCTTCTTAAGGCACCCTCCACAACATCCCACAAATACTTCTGGTCACTATTTCTCTGGTCTCATTTTTTTTAAAAATTGTGGTAACATATATTTAACATAAAATTTACCATTTTAAGTGTACAACTCAGTGGCATTAATTGTTTTTATAATGTTGTGCTACCATCACCACCTTTTATCACTAAGACTTTTTCATCATCCCAAACAGAAACTCTTTAATAACTTCCCATTTTCCCTCCCCTCAGAGGTTACTAGACTAGTAACCTCCAGCCTACTCTTTGTCTCAAAGAATTCACTTATTCTAAATATTCTGTGTAAGTGGAATCATACAATATTTGTCCTTTTGTATGTCTTATTTCACTTAGTATGATGTTTTCAGGGCTTATCCATGTGGTAGCATGTATCAGAACTTCATTCCATACATTCCTTTTATGGCTGAACAGTATTCTGTTGTATGGATATATCACATTTCCTCTATTCATTCATCTGTTGATGGGCCCTTGGGTTCTTTCTACCTTTTGGCTATTATGAATAATGCTGCTATGAACACTGGTGTACAAGTATCTGCTTGAGTCCCTGCTTTCACTTCTTTGGGGCATGTCTCTAGGAGTGGAGCTGCTGGGTCATACAGTAATTCTGTGTTTAACTTTCTGAGGAACCACTACTTTCCACAGCAGCTGCACCATTGTACATTTCCATCAACAATGCATAAGTTCCAACTTCTCCACATCCTCACCAATACTTACTATTTTCAATTGTAGGGTTTTTGTTTTTGTTTTAATAATAACGATCCTAGTGAGTGTGAAGTGGTATCTCATTATAGTTTTGGTTTGCATTTCCCTAATGACTAATGATGATGAATGTCTTTTCATGTGCATATTAGCCATCTATATCGTTTCTTTGGAGGAATCTCTTTGCAAGTCTTTTGCCCAATTTTTAATTGGGTTCTTTGTCTTTTTGTTGTTGAGTTAATATAATTAGGAGATTTAACCCTTACCAGATATATGATCTAAAACTATGTTCTCCCAATCTGTGGGTTGTTTTTTCACTTTCTTGATAATGTCCTTTTCTTTTGTTGCTTCTAATGTCAGTGTCATATCTAATAATCCATTGGTTGTAAATTGTAGTGATTTTCCCCTATGCTTTCTTCTAAAAGTTTATTTTTTAGCTCTTATATTTAGGTTCTTAATCCAAAAATTAGTTCATTTTTGCATATGGTGTGAGGTAGGAGTCCACTTTCTTTCTCTTTTTTTGCATGTGGATATCCAGTTTTCCCAGCACCATTTGTTGAAGAAATTATTCTTTTCACATTCAGTGGACTTGGCATTCTTGTCAAAAATCAATTGGTGGGCGGGCACGGTGGCTCATCAGGCAAGAATGCTTGCCTGCCATGCCAGAGGACCCGGATTTGATTCCCGGTGCCTGCCCATGTTTAAAAAAAAAAAAAAACAATTGGTCATAAATGAGTGAGTTTATTTCTAGACTCCCAATTCTATTCCATTGGTCTACATATCTGTCCTTATACCTGTGCCACATTATTTTGATTACCTCAGGCTTGTGGTAAATCTTGAAATTGGGAGGTATGAGTCTTCTGACTGTTCTTCTTTTTAAAGATGGTTTTGGTTATTTGGAGCCCCTTACCATTTTATGATTGGCTTAGACTCTGAGTCTTAAACAGAATGTTTTCATCCACACTCACACTCCCAGTTCCAGAAATATCTGGTGCTTTCAATTCCTGAGACCTCTGAAGTTGCTTTTCAGCTTTTGCCATTGCTGGCTTGGGATTCAGGTCTTTTGGGGGGAGTCTACTAAGTTAGTTACCACTGTTCCTTCTGCTTTTCAGCTTATAACATCCTGTCCCTATCATCTTCTCCTATCATCTTATAAAAGGCTTCATGCCTTTTAAAATAATCCATTTACTGGCTTTTGAGTGGAGTTTCAGAAGGGAAAGTAACAAAATGCATGTATTTAATTCGCCACCTTGAACTGGAATTCCCACCGACTTTATCCATTCTTCAGGGCCCCGCTCAAATGCTACTCCTCTAAGAAGTCTTTTCTACCCTTTCCCAACATGGAATGAATCCATTCAGTCATGGAACAAATATTTATTGAGTGTTCCTTATAGGTCTGGTATTGTGTTAGACAAATGAAGAAACACACCCTTTCTTGCCCTCAGAGGGTTCACAGTTCGATGGGTAAGATAAGACATTGAAGCAAGCTCTTAAAATTCAGTATTATAAAAGCTAGTGGAAATAATTGCTACACAGACAGCTATGGATACCTAGAGACCCATAACCTAGGGGAGGTCAGAAATGGCTTCCTAGGATAAAGGGCATGAGCTGAGACTTGAAGGTTAAGTAGGACTTAGCTAGGTAAAGAGGTGGAGAGGCATCCCAACCAGTGGAAAAAAGAATGTACCCACCTCCAATTCAAAGTGATCTTTCCAGAGCACAAACCCAACCATGCCACTTCTCTGGGTGTTCCAAAAGCACCTATCTTTCTGTACTAGGGTTGCTACTGTCTCCTTCCTTCCCCAACCCAGACTGTAAGCCTCCTAAGAGCAGGTCCTGCCTAAATCAGTTCTGGTAGTCTAGGCTTGGATAGATCAGATTCAGTTCTATGATTCTCTTGCCTTTACTATCCTTTGCCCTTCTAGTGGTCCCTAGGGTTCAGTGGGCTGAATTTTGCTGTATTGATGGGAAATGAATCTGAGAAGCAGATTCAAAGATCCTATGACACTGGAATTCCTTGACTGTGACAGCATCAGCCCCAGAATAGAAGGCAAAGGTTTCTTGCCAGAAAAAGAAACTTATTTCATACCATCTCTTTGGAAACAGAGAAGATAAACAGCTCATGAGAGATGAAACCTCAAAGGCTACTCCAACCCAATTCTCTTCCCAGGGAGATTCAGGCTTTCTATCCTTCCTCTCAATACATACACCTCAGGCTCTCTGCCCAGCTCTGGAATATGCCTCTCTCATTGCTTCATCCAAATCAGGCCTTGGGGTAAAGCCTGGAGCTCCACTCCCCACTTCCAGCTCCTTGATATTGGATTGAGATTCTCAGGCTCTTGTCATTAAAAGGACCCTTAGAGATCATATGGTTCTACACCCCTTTCCACCCCCACCCCCAGGTCCCCAGAAAAATTGAGGCTGAGAAAGGGACAGGGTCCTGCTCAAGATCATAAAGTGATTCAAGAGCAGAGCCAGGACTTGAACCCCTGCCTTCCCCTTCCTTTCCTAAAGCTTTGCCTCAAACTGCACTGTGGTGTGGGTTGTCATTAGCAACAGTTATTTGGGTGGGAGGACTATGGGGTGGAGAATTGCCATTTCCCCCCCCACCCCCCCCACCTCCCCTACCACCAGCCACACATATCACTCAACCCTTGAGTAGGGGAGAGAAACCAGAGGGAAGAAACCTAAAGGCAGGGCTGACCTTAGCCTCAAGGGCAAGCCTGACTCCTCCCAGCAAGGAGAGCTGGGAGACGGACAACTGAAGGACAGTCCTTAGAGGGCTTGGCTCAGTCTTGCTACTAGTGGCTCCATGGAGAACCCCCTGTTCCACCACTGTCCTTCCTGGGCCCAAGCCAGTGGGCAAGGCAGAGTGCCAGAAGAGATCAATGACATCCTGGCCTGAGGAGGGAGAAAGTAATGGGGTAGGGATCTGTGAGTACATGTAGAGGATCTCTCCTTGTTCTGAGCACTAGAAGGCTCCCTCCCTTGTGCCCTTCACAGGCAGCCTCAGCCCCCAGGTCAGGCTGAGTCAAGAATACAGCAAGAAAAAAATCAGAAGTTAAATGTATCGCTGAAAAAGTTCACCTTCAAAGGCAGAAAAGAGAGCCAGAAAGACTAGGTACAGCTTTTCCACTGACTTCCTGTGGGAGCTCTCTTAACACCTCCAAGCATATTTCTGCATCTGTGAGATGGAGAAAATAATGGCTACTTTTCTCACTTCAATGACATAATGTGTTTTAAAGTGTCTGACCCAAAGCAGGTCTTAATGGCAAAGACGTAAATTGTAGTCAGATTATCTGGATTCAAATCCTAGCTCTGCTTTTTACTTTTTGTATGACCTTGGACAGTTCCTTAACCTCTCTGTGCCTCAATTTCTTCATCTATAAATTATTTACCTAATAAGGCTTTTGTGAGGATTAAGAGAATATATTATAGAGTGTATTTTCAAAGCAGGTTTCTCTAAGTAAGTTCTTTCTAGGCCTCGAGCTCCAGTTTGTATGATAAGGCAACGCCAGCCCCCACTTAGGTGAGCAGTCACAGTCCTGCTCTAGAGCATTTGGCACTCACCCCCAACCTTCGAGGCCAAGTGCACATTTGGCATTCAAGTGGAGCCTTCCCTGACTGCTCCACCCACAAGGCTCTCCTCCCAGCCTCTCAGGAAGCCCTGGAGCCCTGGGCTCTCCTCCCCACCTCCCTCACAGCCAGGCCTGGCACAGAGGAGGGCGCACAGTGGGGCTCCAGGAAGACTTATTAGCTGACAAACTCACTGTGAGGTTCTGGTTCTGGGCCAGGGAGCAGCCGGCAATTCCTCAGGTTCCTAGAACTGGCTATGAAGTAGTGGCAGGTGTAAATCACTCCCTCCACCTCAGTCTCTTCACCGGAATCAAAGCCCTAGGTGTCCTTTTGGCTCAGAACATCTAGACTGCAGCACCATGGAAGGGGGAGGGTGCCTGTTTCCTCCTTTTCTCCCCAAGGAGGAACAGATGGAATCCAAATATCCAGTGCACCCCCGGGGAGAAGACTAGTCAGGTGAGGAACTGACACTGATGGGTGTGCCTAATCTTTGTCTGCTATGGTTCTGGGAACTTTCAGATATTTTCTGCCTGGATGGCAGAATGGTTTTAGTGCCCCCTGGTCCTGGCAGTTTTCAGTAGATATGTGTCTCACCCAAATTTTCTTTTGTGCTGAATCCTGTCGTAAACACTTGGGCCTCAACTGAACCAAATTCGGTCCTGGTCCTGAAAAAGCTCCTAGTTTTCAGGAAAGAAGAAGCTAGTTGCCCTGTAATGCAACTGGGGGGTGGGGGTGGGGGACAGAGGTGTGCAGTGCCAGGTTCTCAGTTGTCTCCCTGCCCTGACCTCCCCACTCCCAATTATTTGGCGGAAAAACTTCCTACGGTTGTGCCTCCCACCTCAAGTCCTGGGAACCCACCAACATCCCACCCACCCTTGGGGGACAATTAATGGAAGTCACCCTACCTCCGCCCCCGGGATTTACAGATTAACTTGGGAAGCATCCAGAGGAGTAAGGTGCGGAGTTTTAACTCCTTCCTCTCCAGCCCACTCCGGGGGCGTCAGTCCGTTCTTTCCAGCCCTAAACCGGGGACTCCGACGCCCTGGCCCGTGGAGGTAACACTCACCAGCTCCATCCTCAGCGCCATGATCTTGTCCCCCAAGCCGTGGCCCAAGCTAGGCGCCCCTGGGAGCAGCAGGGCGCCAGCGGTCCCCGGCTCCCACTCGCCTCGCAGCCCGCGGAGCAGCCCTTCAGGGGTCTTCCTGCCCACCTTGCTCTCCACGTCTCGTAGGTCAGGCGTCTGGGATTCTGCGGTCCCCTCCATACGGGCCCAAGCCTGAGCGGGGCTGGGCGACCGGACGCCGGGGTCCCGCTCCCGGGGGTCTTCCTTTCCCCGCCGCCACTGCAGAGCGGAGCAGAACGGGTGGGTCCCCGCCCGCGCGGCGCACAGGCGGAGGAGGGCGCCGTACCGCTCAGAAAAGCCGCGCAGAGCCTTTTCTGAGAGCCGCGCAGAGTCTATTCCAGGGCTGCGTACACACCCTCTAGCTCGGGAATGCGCTAGGAGAGCTCAGCGCCTTCTCCCCACTCTGCCACTGAATCTAAACAGGCACACATCAGGCGCCCCATAAATATTTGGAGCTTGATGAACAGTGGTAGCAGAGGACTGCAGAGAGTTTTGAAAGGCTTCCTGGGGTAGAAGAGTTGGTAGAAAATAGCGGCTAGAATTTAGCTAATCACTGACACGCGCGGGCACACACATATACGCACACCAATATCAGCTCCTCCTCAGACAGGAGGAGCAGAAACTAAAGTCCTTCTGCCCAGCGGGAGGCAACCAGTGTTGAAGCTTTAGTGCTCTGCATGGGCCAGATCACACCAGATCTTGTAGACTGGTGTTTCCTAAACTTGACCATTCCTTTGACTCAGCTGCGGAGCTTGTTAAAATGCAGATTCTGATTCAGTAAGTCTGAGGTGGGCCCTGAGATTCTTCATTCCTAACACGCTCGTGGTGATGACTATGTTATTGGTCCTAGAACCACACTCTGAGTAGCAAGGTTGTACAAGGCTGTTTTAAGTTGTTTGGATTTTATTCTGTGAGCAATGGCGAACCATGAAAATTTTTTGTTTTGTTTCGGTTTAGTTTAGATTTTGGTTTTTAATCCAAGTAATTCAGTTCACGGTTACAGAAGGGTTTACAGTGAACAGATAGTTATCCCTGCCTTACCTTTTCCCACCTCTAGTCCCACTTCCCAGAAGCAACCACTTTTAGCTTTTTTTTTTCCTTCTAGTATTTAAATAGGTTTATACCACTGTTTCGGTTTACTAAAGCTGCTGGAATGCACTATACCAGAAATCGGTGGGCTTTTTCAGTGGAGATTTATTAAGTTACAAGTTACAGTTCTAATGCCATGAAAATGTGCAAATTAAGGCACCAAGAGTTTACCTTCTTGAAGGAAGGGCTGCTGGCATTCAGGGTTCCTATGTCACGTGGGAAGGCACATGGCAACGTCTTCTGGTCCTTCCCTCCAAAATGTCTCTGTGGGTGTTTATTTTCTCTCTTAGCTTCTATTGGCTCTCTCCAAAACTTCTCTCCTTTAAAGAACTCCAGCAAGCTGATGAAGACCCACCTTAAATGGGTGGGGTCACATCTCCATGGAAACAATCTAATCAAAGGTCCCACCCAACAATAAGTCTGCCCCCACAAGAACGGATTAAAATAACATAGGCTTTTCTGGGGTACATAACAGATTTAAACTAGCACAACCCCTATTTCTTTCTTTCTTTTTAATTAGAGAAGTTATGGGTTTACAGAAAAATCATGCATAAAATAAAGAGTTCCCATAACAGATTTAAACCAGCACAACCCCTATTTCTTTCTTTCTTTTTAATTAGAGAAGTTATGGGTTTACAGAAAAATCATGCATAAAATAAAGAGTTCCCATATACCGCCCTGTTATTAACATCTTGCATAAGTATAGTACTGGTTCTTGATTTTAAATGTTTGTCTATTGGCTTCCTATTATGGAAAGTATGAATTTAACTCACAATCAGTACTTCCCTTCTGCCATTGGTCCTATATACTTCATCTAATGGTTACCTTTGTAATTTCACGTAATATATAGTTCAGAGGACAATATTTTTTGACCATGTAAAGGTTTTAATTCAGAGATTGCAAAAACAGATTTACCTTTTTTAAAAATTACTCTAAATTTCACAAAGAAAAAAGATGGGAGTAGTAAAAATCTGGAGTCAAGGAGGCCAGTTGAAAGGCAAGAAACTGAGACCTGGGTTGGTTGAAGAAGTAAACCAGAATGGAGGGCTTGTTAGGAGAAATGATTGACACCACTTGGTGCTGGTTACATTCATTTACTTACGATAATAGTCAATAAATATTTGTTCAAAGAATGGATGAATGATTTAAAAAAATATTATGGAGAGCCAACTACGTGCTAGCCATTGTGTGGGGGGGTGGAGAATACAGTGTGACCAAAGAGACCCAGAAAGAAAAGGAAGCAAGGGTGACTCCCAGCTAATGTGATTCACCAAAGAAGGGAACTCAAGAAGCCTGGGAGTGGGAGATGATTCCAGCAGGAGTCCTGTGGAGTTGAAGGAATCCACAGAGACGTCCAGCAGGCAGGTGAGCCTGGAGGTGAGCATGGAGCTCAGGAGAGAGGTTAGGATGATAGCTATGAGTTTGGCAATTTAGATGGTAACAGAGGTCATGGAAATGGGTGATGTCTTCCTTGGAGAGTGAGTTTGAGGAGCGAAGAGGGTCAGGGAGGAACCAAGGAATAACTTTTTTAAATGTGTTGGGTTTTCTCCTCTTGTATTTTATACATACTTATTAGGAAAAGATCACCCATTGCCTCACTCCTAAGACAATTACTATTAACATTTATGGGATACCATCCCACCATTTGGGAAACAGATGGAATATGGAGAGCTAAAAAAAAACACTACTTTTCCAGCTTCCTCTCATATATCGTTTCAAACCATTCTCCACAAAATAGTAAAGGTTCTCTTAGAACATAAATTGTATTATATCACTCGTCTGCTTAAAATTGTTCCATGGCTACCCACTCACTTTGAATAAGCATCACCATCACCTAGAAACTTGATAGAAATGCAAAATCCCACCCTGCCCCCAGTCTCCTGAGTCAAAAACTCTAGGAATGGAGCCCAGCAATCTGTTTTAACAAGCCCTCCAAGTGATTCTGACGTAAGCTAAAATTTGAGTACCACTGTGTTAGGATAAGTACTTTATAATTTCCCTTAACCTTTACAACTGCTTAAGTACTATTAAAGCCGATGTAGTGCACTGATTAAGAAGGGCATCTGGAGCCAAACCGTCTGGGTTTGAAGCCCAGCTCTCCCAGCTCTGTGACACTGGGCATTTTTAAAATAAAGATTTCTTTACAAGGTTGTGATAATTACAGCAACTCGGGGGGCCGTTGTGGGGTTAAATAAATTAATATGAGTAAAATGCTGAGAACAGTGACTGGGATAGAGTGACCATCGTATAAATGTATCCTCGTATTAAAGAGAAGGGAACCGAGACTCAGAGGTGACCTGACTTGCCTACCAAGGTCAAAGTAAACGATGGAACCAGGTTTTTAATCTAAGTCTCTTCGTAACGCCAAGCCAGAGTGCAGCCGTCCCAGGACAGCACAGGCCGGTGAAGGGCTGGGTTCCTGGCCGGCAGCCCCTGAAACCCCGGGGTATCGTGTAGTCTGGTGCAAAGCGCTAGAACTCTGACTTGAACCAGGTTTCCCACCGAGTAGGGCAGGGGGCGCGAGCCGCACTGCTTGAGCAGCCCACCCACGCGCCGTGCTGCAAAGCTGCGGAGCGTCTAAACCCGCCACGCGAGAACCAGACGCCCCGCCGCCGCCCTAAGCACCGCCCGCCGCCCTCTCACCCCTCAGCGGCGGCGGCGGAAGCAAGGGGGCGGGCCGGGGCGGGGCCGTGCGCGGCATGGAGGAGGCGGAGGCCGTGGCGCGCCGGGCTGAGCTGTGCCGGCCGGAGTCGGGCCCTAGCGGGGCCCGGGCGCCCTGAGCCGTGAGTGTTTCCGGGCGGGGGATCCGGGGTGGGGCGGCGCGGCCGGGTTAGATCTCCTAAACGTTCAGGCGGCTCCGAACCCTGGGCGGAGAAGACTGGGACCAGATAGGAGGGGGTGGAAGACTGGGGGTGCGCTGCCCTTTGCCCACCCCAGGACTGGGAAGGCCTGGGGTTTGCACCTTTCCAGGTACTTAAGAGCTTTCAGGGCCTTGAACTGATCATCTGGCCTCTGCTCCTGGGTCCCTGGGCAGTCCTGACTCAGTTCCCCCAACCTTGGGGGATTTTTCAGATTGAACCTCCCTTAAGGTTTTCCTATCAGACCCAGAGAAGTTAAACCATTTTCCCAGGTCACACAACACAGGTGTTTGCAGGCAAGAGTTGTTGGAAGGCCATTCCCCATCTCCTCAGAAGTCATCAGGCTTTGGGAGGAGTACCTTACTTCATATAACACTCTGGTCCCCTCAGATTCCTGAAGGCATGGGTTGGCCAGGACAGTGGTGACACCCCCAATCCGGCATGGACGACTGGAAGCCCAGCCCCCTCATCAAGCCCTTTGGGGCTCGGAAGAAGCGGAGCTGGTATCTTACCTGGAAGTATAAACTGACCAACCAGCGGGCCCTGCGGAGGTTCTGTCAGGTATAGGGATGTCCCAAGACCTCCCAGGGGCTCCTTCCCAGCTTTACCCCAGCCTAGAATATGGGCACTGAGACCCACCTTGGCATCCCTCAGCCTGGAAAGGGAACCTCTGCGTGTCAAGTTCCCACCAGGTAGTAGACTGGGCCCAGAGTTCAGCTTTGGAATCAGAACCCAACAAGTCCTACCTCCTAGGCTTCTGACAGAAAGTTGAATTTTGATCAGAAGGGCTTTGCCCGGGATCACCTGTCAGGCAGTCAAGGCTGGGACCCAGGTCTTCTGATCCCCAGCTTGGTTTTCTGGGACTGGCTCCACCTCTAGAAACTAACTGTGAAGGGCTTCAAGGAAATCAAAGGCCCCAGATGGAAGAATGCAAGAGGTAGGAAGAGCCACAATGGAGGGAGGAGGGTCAGGGGAGGTTCCCTAAAGGAGCTAGTCATGAAACTGGGTCCCAGTTAGGGGAGTAAAGCTGAACAGACAAGGGAGGGGAGACAGACTCCAGATTCTCCCTGTATCCTCCTGCTGCAGCCAGGGCCCTCCTTTCAGGAAGACCCTCTATGGTCTAGAGGAAGTACCCCTCTTTAGTTGTCTCCACCCCTTCCCTCAGACAGGGGCGGTGCTCTTCCTGCTGGTGACTGTCATCGTCAACATCAAGTTGATTCTGGACACACGGCGAGCAATTAGCGAGGCCAATGAAGACCTGGAGCCAGAGCAAGACTATGGTGGGGCCAGACTGAAGATGGGGTAGGAGGTCCCTTGAGAGCTCATGGATGAGTAGCAGGTAGATCCAGGGGAGACTATTTCTATCACCTTTTGTTCCTTTAGATGAAGCCCTGGGCCGCCTGGAGCCTCCAAGGCGCAGAGGCAGTGGCCCCCGGCGGGTCCTGGATGTGGAGGTATATTCCAGCCGGAGCAAAGTGTACGTGGCAGTGGATGGCACCACGGTGAGTAGGGCGGGATCTGTTGACTAGTTTTTCCATTCTCTTTAGGCCATGGCCCAATGGCTCTGGTGTTCACTACCTGAGTGGGAACTGCATTTCTGCCAGTTTCTAGCTGTGTGACTTTGGAGGCCTCAATTCCTGATCTATAGATTGAGACTAATGATTTTTACTTGCCAGAATTAAATGAGAAGAATGTGAAATGTCTTATATTGTAGTTGAATCTCAAAAGTGATAGTTAGTATTGGAGAGCATTTAATTGATTGATTTATTTTTTAATAACCACTTCCTGGTATCTTCTTTGTGGTGCTGGGTAATTGGATCTGGACTTACCTTGAGGGCTCAGTCTGGTGGAGGAATGTGTTATCTCCAGGATGAGGCAGAGACAGTCAAGGGTTCTAAGATCCATAAAGATCAAGGGGGAAAGGGTTGTAGAAAGATGCAGTCTCTTCTGATGAGGGTACTGGGATAGCTTCCTGAAAGAGATGGCTTTCAAGCTGGATTTGAAGAGAAGTGTGAGCAGGAGAATAGGCAGGAGGAAAGGTTTTGTGCAGCTGGAGTTTGAAGTGCCCATAAGACAGAGACCTTGAATGCCAGAATGAAGAGTTGGTCTTTTTCTCTGCCACCCTGTAGGTACTGGAGGACGAGGCCAGGGAGCAGGGTCGTGGCATCCATGTCATCGTCCTCAACCAGGCCACGGTGAGTTTCTAGGGGTGGGGGACCCAGAAATCTGAAGCTGAGCTCTCCTTCCTGGGGACACCAGCTCATAAGAACTGTATCCTCTGCCAGGGTCATGTTATGGCAAAGCGTGTTTTTGACACATACTCACCTCATGAAGATGAGGCCATGGTGCTGTTCCTCAACATGGTGGCACCCGGCCGAGTGCTCATCTGCACTGTCAAGGTCAGTGACCCCTCCCTGGTCCCATCCCCTAGATCCCTAGCTCCAACCCTGCTCGTGGCCCTTGGTTCCGTGCCCCTAATATGGCATGAGAAGAGTCTTTGGAGGAAGAAAGATGACTCGAGTTCCAATCCTAACCTTGTCATTTTCACTAATTCAGCAAATAGTTATTGAGTACCTGCTGTGTACCAGGCAGTACTCTGAGTGCTAGAGATACAGTGGGAAGCAGAGTTCTTATCCTCGTGGAGCTTATATTCCAGCAGAGGGAAAAAGACCAAAAAACAGCCAAATAAATGTATAATGTTTGAAAAATATGGCTTATGTGAAAAAGAAAATAAAGCAAAGGCGACAGAGTGATGAGGGATGCCATTTTAGAAAGGGAAGCTCTCTGTGAGCAAATGGCATATGAACAAAAAGATAGAGAAAATGAGGAGTGGGCCTAGTGAATATCTGGGGGACAAGAATTCTAGGTAGAAAGAATGGCAAGGGCAGAAGCCCTGAGATAGGAAGGTTCTTGGTTTACTTGTGAAATAGCAGGAACACCAGTGGAGCCGGATCAGAATGAAAGAGGAAAGTAGCTAGAAAAGCAAGCAGAAGGATGGCAGGGGAGAGAAATGTAGACCATGTGGGGTCATGGAAAGGATTTGTTGGCTGGGCCAACTTGGATGATTCTCTGAATCTCTCCAAATCTTCAGTTTTCTTAGTTGTGAATTGTTAGTAACCACAGAGGGTAGTTGCAATCATTTATTGAGCTAACTTTGGTAAATAAAGGGTTTTACATAGTGCTTGACACATAGTTGGTGCTCCCTGAGGCCAGGAGTCCTAGAACCATGCCAGCCAGCTTGACTACCTTCTCTGATCCCCCAGGATGAGGGCTCCTTCCACCTGAAGGATACTGCCAAGGCTTTGCTGAGGAGCCTGGGCAGCCAGGCTGGCCCTGTCCTGGGCTGGAGGGACACGTGGGCCTTCGTGGGACGAAAAGGAGGTACCAGCACCACAAACTATCTACCCTATACCATCAAGGACCCGGGAGGACCAAAACTCCAGGGGATGGGGCAGGGGGCCAAGTAGGAACCAGTGGCAGGTGGGATGAATATGGGCAGAAAAATGGGCAAAAGGCCCCAAACTGGAACTTGAGCCCTAACTGCCCCTTACTCCTCCTTCCTGCCAGGTCCTATCCTTGGGGAGAAACATTCTAAGTCACCTGCCCTTTCCTCCTGGGGGGACCCAGTTCTGCTGAAAACAGATGTGCCACTGAGCTCAGCTGAAGGTATGGTTAATACAGGGTAGGCCCCAGACAGTGCCTGGGCTGGGGAATCAGCATCTGGGCACAAACCTGCCTTAATTTGCTGGGGACCTAAACCACTGTCCTCTTTACGGGGTATACTTCCCTTGACTATGTGCCCTGACACTCTCCAAACCACCTTGGCCTCATGCCCTCCTCCTGTCATCCCCATCCTTCCCTCAGAGGCAGAGTGCCACTGGGCAGACACAGAGCTGAACCGTCGCCGCCGGCATTTCTGCAGCAAAGTTGAGGGCTACGGGAGTGTGTGCAGCTGCAAGGACCCCACGCCCATTGAGTTCAGCCCTGATCCGGTGAGCAGGGCGTTAGGCAGCAAAGCTGGTACTCCTTCCCAGCTTGGCCAGGAGCCCTAGGAAAGATCCTGGTTGGGGTGGAAAGTTCATGGTTGGTGCTGGGCTGAGTGTATAAAGGAGCCAGAAAGGAGGACCCTGTGCCCCTTCCCTGTATACCCTGGAGTTTAGGGACAGAGACATCTATTACCAGGTAAACTCCTCCCCAGATAGGGTTCCTGGTTTGGAGAGGGAGTGAGGCAAGAGCTAAAGGCTGTTTCTCTCTCAGCTCCCAGACAACAAGGTTCTCAATGTACCTGTGGCTGTCATTGCAGGAAACCGACCCAATTACCTGTACAGGTGAGTCTGGGAGAGAGCTATGTCCAGCACTGAACAGGAATGCATTTAGGAAGTGGGAAGCCCAGGTCATCTAAGTGTAGAAGGGACTCTTGAATTGGGCGGAAAGGCAGCAGGTACTAGGCCCATCAGAGTATGGGTGAACATGGAGAGTCTGGGCCTGTCTATAATCACAGGGGGGCTCTGAGTTGGGGAAACAAGAAAACCTTAACCGATCCCTGGGTTCCCCAGGATGCTGCGCTCTCTGCTCTCTGCCCAGGGGGTATCTCCCCAGATGATAACAGTTTTCATTGATGGCTACTACGAGGTGAGCTGGGGCTTGAGGAGGTGGGGTGGACTAGAGCACAGGGCTGTGAGTGCTGGGCAGCAGTGATTGCCCTGGACTGGCAAAGGCTCTGGGTGGTAAAGGGTTTGGGATATTGGGGCCTTCAGAGATGGGCAGGGGAGAAGGTGGCCTCACATGGTGATCAGTGACCATACCCCCAGGAACCAATGGACGTGGTGGCACTGTTTGGTCTGAGGGGCATCCAGCACACTCCCATCAGCATCAAGAATGCCCGTGTGTCTCAGGTACTGCCTAGGCAAGGATGGGAGAGCCAGGTGCCTGGCCTGCCCTCCACCCCAAAGCTCATGTGCCCTGTTCCCACTCCTTCCCCTTCAGCACTACAAGGCCAGCCTCACTGCCACTTTCAACCTGTTTCCGGTGAGTAACAAGGGGAACTATTCTTGGGTCTGGAGAGGGGAGATGTGGGTGTGAGGTCTGGTCCTGTTAAGTAGCGAACTCTTTTCCTTCTCTGGGTCTCATCTTCCTGATCTGAAAAATGGGGGCACTGATGCCTGAGAAGTAGGGTAGGGTAGAGGAGACCAGGATGTAGGAGACAGACCCTTGGGATCATGTTGTTTCCTTCCTCCTGCAGGACGCCAAATTTGCAGTGGTTCTGGAAGAGGACCTGGATATCGCTGTGGATTTTTTCAGGTGAGGGGGGGTGCCCTCTGCTGTAGCTCATGTAAGCTCATGGGGCCTCTTTGCTTGACTGAGTCTCCAGGGAAGTGTCTTCTTGGAGAACTTTCTAGAAGAGGCAAGCTCAAAAGTAGGGTAAAAGCCTAAGCAAAGGTGGGATAGCAGTTGTTGAGGCTGGCGCAGAGAATAGAAAGGGCTTACGGACACAATGGAGATCTGGGGAAAGGAGGCATGACTCCTGAGTCCCAGCTCCAAGTCTGCCAATATCACTGTATGACTGGGTTAACCATGCCCCTCCCCGAATCTCTGGACCCTGCCTCTCTCAGCTTCCTGAGCCAGTCTATTCACCTGCTAGAGGAAGACAACAGCCTGTACTGTATCTCAGCCTGGAATGACCAGGTAGGCTGGGTGGACAACGGTTGGCTGAAGAGTTGTGGTCATCCCAAGCTAACACCTCCCACCATGGCCCCCTGTCCCCAGGGGTATGAACACACAGCTGAGGACCCAGCACTACTGTACCGTGTGGAGACCATGCCTGGGCTAGGCTGGGTGCTTAGGAAGTCTTTGTACAAGGAAGAACTTGAGCCCAAGTGGCCCACACCGGAGAAGGTGCCGTAGCAGGGTAGGGTGACTGGGTTGGGGTCTCCTACCAGTTCAATCTTTACAATCTCCTTACCTTCACAATCTCCCATGCCCTTCAGCTCTGGGACTGGGACATGTGGATGCGGATGCCCGAACAACGCCGGGGCCGAGAGTGCATCATCCCCGACATCTCCCGATCCTACCACTTTGGCATTGTCGGCCTCAACATGAATGGCTACTTCCACGTGAGTGGGAGGCTGGGCTGTTTGGGAGGGGGCGTATATTCTGGTGTAGTGGTCAAGAGCTTAAAACTCTGGAGCAATCATAGCTCTGCCACTGCAGCCTTGGGGAGATTATGTATCTGTGTGCCTCAGTTTCTTTATCAGTAAAACGAGGATAAAAATAGTACCTACCTCATAGGGTTGGGAGGTGGTGTGGTTTAAATGCGTTAATATATGTAAAGTGCTTTGAACTATAAGCATTACATTAGGGTTGGCTGGTATTATTTTTATCATTACTATTCTTAGCACTAGACTGTGAATATGGGGAGAGTATTTCTACTGCCAAGCACTCCTCCAGTCCTACAAGCTCGGCCCTCTCACTATCTGTCCTTACACATGCTGGGTTCAAAGCCTCAGCCTGAGATGAGCAGGGAGGCTCCCATTCTCCCAATACCTTGCTGTGTCCAGAAGGCCTGCTTCCCAGTTACAGCTAAGGAGACCTGGAGACAGCCCAGCCTACAGGCAAGGATACCAGCCAACTTAGAACCTTCTAGAAGCCATAAGGGCTCTGGGAGGCTGGCTAATGCAAGACCCCCACTTATCTCCTAAAGAGGAGCTGTCACTCACCTGAGGTCACTCAGTACCTGAGTCATATCAGTTTCTTTTCTTCCAGCCCAGCCTGTCCCTTTAACTGCCATCCCTAGAAGGGCCTGTTCTTGGCTTCTGTGGCTACAGAGTAGCAGGCCTGTGAGAACCACGGGGGATAGGACTAGTTCAGGCATCAATGGCATGAGTTCTCTGATAATGGTAGAGTCCAAATTAATGCTAGCAAGATGCTACAAAGATGCCCAGGATGCTGCAAAGGGAATAGGAAAGACAGGAGGAAATTAGAGACCTTTATGGTCCAGAATTTCATCTGTGAGCCTTGTGGGCGTGGGTGAATAGGTGGTGTAGGTCACACAGGGCAAGGCCCTGATTTTCACCCTCACATTCACTCCAGGAGGCCTACTTCAAGAAGCACAAGTTCAACACAGTTCCAGGTGTCCAGCTCAGGAATGTGGACAGGTAGGGGCTAGGGGCTAGGGGCACGGCAAGGGGGAAGATGTCTGTGATCAGCCCAAGACTGCCCTTCCCAGCCCTTGGGGCCTGTGTGTTTCTACCCAGCCCTCCTGTCCCAGTTCCCTTGTGATCCCTTTCCCTGCCCAGTGCTGCCTATCACACCTAAGGGGCTGCCTCTTACTCTGACCCATTTCTCCCTATTTTCAGTCTGAAAAAGGAAGCTTATGAAGTGGAAATTCACAGGCTGCTCAGGTATGGCCTAGGGTCGTTGAAGCATGTGGCTGGGAATGGGGAGGCGTCAAATGCTGAGGGTCTTCACCCCATAACTTGTGGGGTGCAATACAAAATGAAAATGTGGGACCGCTTTTTAAAAAAATTACTCAGAAATTCAAGACAGTGACAGCAAAGCATTAAACCAAGCACAGGACTTTCCTAAGCACAGACCATGTCTTGGCCTGACTACCCCACCCCCTACTGCAGTGAGGCTGAGGTCCTGGACCACCGCAAGAACCCTTGTGAAGACTCTTTCCTGCCAGACACGGAGGGCCACACCTATGTGGCCTTTATTCGAATGGAGAAAGATGATGACTTCACCACCTGGACCCAGCTTGCCAAGGTGCCCCAACACTGAGCCCACCCAGAAGTACCCTTTCTCTCCGTGCCCCAAGATACAGGAAGCCTTTGTTCTGAAATTTCCAACCTCAATACTTTTTCTTCATATCCTCAGAACCCCCTACCCTCCCAACCTCCTTGTCCAAATTCCTATTCCAAAATAATAGATTGAGAAGGCTGCTTGGGCAGTGGGGCAGGGGGACGGGGCCAAACGGTCCTTCCTGCCTCCTCCCCATAGCTCTCTTGAGCCATCCTTTTGCCTCCTTCTCCCAGTGCCTCCATATCTGGGACCTGGACGTGCGTGGCAACCACCAGGGCCTGTGGAGGCTGTTTCGGAAGAAGAACCACTTCCTGGTGGTGGGGGTGCCAGCCTCCCCCTACTCGTGAGTAACTTCTCTGCCCTGTGAAATGGGGGTCTAGTAGGACTGGAGCATATAGCTAATGATCTCCTCTTTATATATTCTCATATTATCTTCCTAGGATGAAGAAGCCACCATCAGTCACCCCAATTTTTCTGGAGCCACCCCCAAAGGAGGAGGGGGCCCCAGGAGCTGCAGAGCAGACATGAGACCTCCTCCAAGACCCTGCAGGGCTGGGTACTGTGTACCCCCAGGCAGGCTGGCTCTTTACCCCATCCTGTAGGATTTTGTAGATGCTGACAGGGTCTGGGGCTGGTTTGTTTTTAACATGAGACTTAATTACTAACCCCAAGGGGAGGGTTCACCTGCTCCAACACCCCTGTTCCTGAGTTGGAGGTCTATTTATTTACTTCCTTGTTGGGGAAGGGCAGGGTAGTACCTGGGAATCATTGGGATCCCTGGGCAGCTGATCCTGCCCTTTGTATACCCCTTCCTCCCAGGCTTGGCTCAGAACCTAACCTATTTATTGACTATCCCAGAGGCTGAGGGCCCTGGAGGGCCCTGATTCCTTTCTGGGCTGGGGTGCTGCCCTGAGGGTGGGGCTGGCTCTTACTCAGGAAACTAGTGTGCCCACCTCATGGACAGGCCCCGCTGGGGCCCACGTGCTGATTGCAGCCTCACTTGGAGACACTGAACCAGCCCTCCTTTCTGCCTCCTCTTTGTCCAGGTTTCCAAAGCTGGATAAAGGTGGTCATTGATTAAAAAAGGAGAAAACCTCTGGGAATGTGTCTTGTGATTTTGTGCATGTGTGTGAGAGAGAGAAGAGACGAGAATGGATGGTGAGTTTTCCTTATTAACCTCCACAGGATTTAGCTTCCATTTGGGGCCATTCGGCCACCAGGGGATGCCCAAGTCTCAGACTCTGAGTTTTTTTTCCAGGTTCCACCCTAGTATCGGCAACCCTGATCCTCACCCCGCCCCACGTGGGGCTGAGTTTGGAGCAGCCACCCCACGCCCATTTTCCCACTGTTTAACAGCAAGGCTGGCTCCTGCTTTGCTTATCCGGGCTAGGCACTTGCCCCCAGAAATGGAGTAGAAGAGAGAGAAAAAAAGGGGTACTTGAGGGGGAGGGTGGAGGTCTGTGAAAGGGATGAGAGAGCAGGTGAGTTTAATGGGAATGGAAAGGAGATGGATAAGAGGAGATTGGGTGGCATTGTTGAGGAGCCAAGGACCAGACCGTAGGTAGAGAGAGGAGCAAGGATCTCTGTGGCCCTTAGGTAAGGATACTTTGCATGAAGAATTTCATGTCTGGGCATTTTTCTGGCGAGAACGGCCATGGTTTTCATCAGATTCTCACCCAGCCAGACCCAAAGAGGTTAGATCTTAAGTTAGATAGTAGTAGATGGTAATGGATGGGATTGTCCAAGGGGTGGGGAGAATGATAGCTCAGGGCAAAGGCGAATGACATTTAAGGATCTGTAAAGGACTTAGGATGGGAGGGAGAGCATAGACCACCTCTTGAGGAGGTGCCTGGAGAGCCCTTTCCAGGTACACTTGGTGATCTTCTATAGAACCTTGGCCAGGGAAGCAGAAACTGACTGGAAATCTTGCCCTTTTTGCTTGCTCTCTGCCCCGCCTCCCCAACCAGTGCTTGGCAATGACAGGGGTGGTATATGGCCTGGGCATATCCCACAGCCCAGTGTTTGCTGGAGCTAGAGATACATTGCCCGAGGTGGCACCACAGCCAGGTTGAACAGCAATTAGCCCATAAAGAGGGTGAGGCCCGCCCTTGTCAAACATATCCCCTGCAGCTTCCACACAGGTCACCTGGGTAGTGTGTGAGAGGCACAGTAGGGTGGTGAGGGGTGAGGTGGACTGATTTCGCTCCCTGCCTGGCTCCGCCCCCCCGCCAGTGAGCTTTCATTCTGGGACTCAGACTGATTCTCAGGCAATGTGTGGCTCTGACCAGGCTGTTCCTTTTTGGGCTCAGCAAGAGGGTGGTAGTTTTGGGGCACCCTGAATAAGCCCAAGAGGAGGGATCCAGGGGTTAAGGGGAAGGGTGCAGGGGGACTGGTTTGTCAGGCTGGGCTTTGCTTGGTAACAGACAGCATGTCCTCCAGCCAAAGTCTCCCTCCTTAGCGTTGTCACTCTTGGTTCAACAGCAGTCAAGTCCATGCCTGGGACATTCTGGCCAGGTGTCTTTAAGCAGTTACCATATCAGCCAGGACCAAACCAGGCTCTGGAGTCAGACAGTCTGGGTCCGAATCTAGGCTCAGCTCTTCACTGGAGGCTTGGGGCTGGGTCAGATTACTTGGCCTTTGTAGGCTTCACTTTCCTTACCTACAGCATAGGGGTGATGGCGATTGAGTAAGAGATCTGGCCTGTAAAGCACCAGATAGGCCAAGACCAAGGATAAGTGAAGCTTTTTTTGTGAGATCCCCAAACCAGGGAAAGGTCTGGAGCTTTGCCTAAGTGGAAAGCAGGGGCAGCCTGGACTCTGATGTGGGCTCCCAGAGGGCTTCCCAGAGCCTAAGGGCTAATCTCATTGCTTTGGTCATAATTCTGTTCTCCTCCCCCACTTGAGCACAAGCTTGTTATTTTCATAGCTTTCCAGTCCAGTGCCCCCACCTAGGAGGGGTTAGGTTCAGGCCAAAGTCCTCCTACATTATAAGAAGGTAGACTAACCCAGCCCCCACCTTCTCAATGCCCTCTTGGCCATTCCTCTTAGGCTCCCTCCCAGGCCTGGAATTTAAATGAAGGGGAGAAATAGCCACCCCATTGCCCTTCGAGGATTCTTTGGAATCTCTAGCCCCACGGAAACCTGAGGCTAGTTTAGCAGGATGGATCCTTTTCCCAAGAATACATGAACAATGGTAAGAATGTTTGTGTTTGTATGTTGGTATGTTTAATAAATAAAACACATTTAAAAAAAAAATACATGAACAGAGTCTAAACGGAAACATTTTAATTGATTTATAAATTCTGAAGTCTCTTCTACACATCCACCGAATGGCTCTGCTAATTTTGCATGTGCTGGGGCTATAGGACACTCTTCTCTCATCCCCCAGTAGAGTACTGGGATCACCAAGAGCACTGCTTGGCCTGAGGGGGTGTCAAGGGTTTAAGGACTAGACTCGGGGAATGGATTGGAGAACTGGTTACATGAAACACCAATGAAAGGAAAAGTCAGGCACAGCCTGAAGAGGGCGGTCTTTAGCCCAAGTCTGAACAGCAAGGCTGGGCTGCCCTAGCCCAGGTGACAATGAGATCCTGCCCCCACCCCATTCACTGCCACTTGGCAGTACCAGGGTGCCTCTTCCCTGTACCCGTGCTGCAGCAGCAGTGCTGGAGGCAGAAGTAGAACTATTTCAGATTGCAGTACACATACATGGACGCAATCATGGCAGCCAGCTGGTGTAAAGGAACAGGGAGAGAAGAGACATGATTAGTGGGGCTGGGTCCTGAAGCTTTAGTTTCCTGATCCCCCAGATACCTTCCTATATGGAGTTCTGTTAAAAGTCTGTTTCCTTCAGAGAGGCCTCAAAGATGGGTCCAGCAGCTTCCAGTCCTGGCCCAGGGTTGATATCCCAGCCCCAACCTCAGCCTCTTCATCCCCTTACCTCCAGGCCCCCAATTCCAGCTGCCACACCACCTACGACGACTGCATTGGTTCGGATGTCATGCAGAAGCTGTTTAAAGCAACCCTAGGGGAGGGCAGAGAGCATCTATTATCTGCAGCTGTTTCCACCTACATCTGGCACTCCGGGGCCTGCAAAGAAGGCCTCCACCTTGCCATCCCAGCTCCACACCTTCACGGCATCATTCTCTGCCTTCTGTTTGGTGCAGGGTTCGTTGGCTGTGCTATTGGTATTGTTGCTGCAACAGTATGGGGGAAAAGCATGGCTCTTCACAAAGGAGGGGGAGTCTTCAAAATCTGTGTAATTGTTGAAGCCACAGCACTTGAGCTAGAGAGGAGGGAGAGATGGTCAGTGGGATCTTGCTTCCCTCCTCCCACCCCAAAATCTTCTCCAGCCCACCTTACCCCATCCATGGTGGTGTTCCACACTTGGGAGAATTCCACCTGGGAACCGTATTCTTTCTTGATGGCGGGCACTACCAGCAGTGTCAGGAAGTTCTCAGCCTGGGTGGAGCAAGCCAGCATTTTGGGACTGACAGGGATGATGGCCATCACAGCCATGGCCTGCTTCCAGGATTTTGCCCATTCTGCCTCCCTTGCCCTTTGCCAGCTTCTTACCATTGTGGTGTACACCAAAGCAACCACAGCAGCTGCAACCTCCGCAATGAAGATGAGGAGAAGGATGAAGAAGAACTGAGTGGGAAACAGGGATCCAGGTTTTAGGGAGAGACAGTCCCTCATGCCCTTTTTGTTTTGCCCTGACCCATCCCCCATAAAGTGAATCAGGGACCCTTTTGCTGAGGCCCCTGGAGTCTGGGACAGGGTTTGGAGATCCCCAAGAGTAAAGGATGAGAGGACCCTGGGCATAGGACATTGGCCTGTGGAGCTGGGTCTGACACACCATCATGAGGGCACACTTGTTCTCAGCCTGAGCACCATAGCAGCCCAGGAAACCAAGAGCAAAGAGCACAGCGCCAGCCGCAATGAGGAAGTAGCCCACGTTGACAAACTGCATGGCACTGGATGACAGCGGCCCGAAGATCTTCAGGAAGGATGGTCCATCAACTGACACCCAGATACCAACTGCCAGCAGGGCCACACCACATAGCTGGGGACAAAGAGATCAAGCAGTCCTTAAAATAGTACTGATCAGCAGCTCCCCCACAGTTGAGTAAGGGAGAGTGGAGCCTAGAAAGTTCCTCTTTATGGGCTAGGGAGTCTAGAAACTCATCCTACAAGGAGGGGGACATCCTTTAGAGCCAGAAAGATAGGAGCTGGGACACCCATGGCCAGCACCAAGGCAGCGCGTCTGGGTAGATAAAAATGTTATCAGGAGTTCTAGAAATGTCCACAGGGCGGGGGGAGGAGCAAGGCTCTCCCTCACTTGCTGCCAGGGTCCTGCCACATAATTAGGAGTGCAAACAGGCAGATAAAGGCCCAGCCCCTCGTTTCCTTTCTGGGCTCTAAGTGCCTAGAACACCTCTGTCCTCTGATAGGTGGAAACAGAGGGGTGGTAGCACGGAGCAGGCCCAACAGTCACCTTAGCAACAGAGGTGTGGCTGAGGCTTACACCTGCTCCCAACCTTGAGAGGGCGGTGGCTGAGAAGGGACATCCACCCTGAGGCCCCATTTGCCTCCCCTCCAGGATTTGACGTCATGCATGCCCCTCATCCAGCCTAGACCTCACCTTGTCTCACAGGGGGAAACTGAAGCACTAGAGGGGAAGTACAGCCAGAGCCTCTCTTAGAAGCTCTCTGGCTCAACCCTCAATGTCAGCGGGAATCCCAAGGCACAGATGGGGGAGGTACTCCCTGACAACCACAGCTCTTGAAACAAAGCCTTGTTGAACCAGGGCTTCGGTGGATAAAATCAGCCTGACACCACCTGGTGCCGGGTCCCCACTTTCCATCTACAGAAACTGAGGCTGGAACCAGCAGTGAGGCGGCAGATTGTGGCTGGATCCCAGGCATGTTTGCCCAAGAACGAAAAGCTGGGCCTCCAGCCCACAGGGTCAAATTTCAAGGAGTCTGAAGCCTGCCCTACTTTGCCCTGCCCAGCCCGTAAAGGCCTGGGCAACAGGGGCCAGAAACCAAACCAGATTTGCTTTTAACCCCCTCGGGTCAGAGCCCCTGTTCTTTAACTCTCCAGGATCCTGTTGCCTCTTCCAGATAAGTGGATAAAGGCTGGTTTCCTAAAGCCCAAAGAAGCTACCCGGGAAGAGAGTCCACTTACTCCACCCCACCCCCACCCCCCCTGCCCAATTTCTCCAAACTTGTCTACGTGCCATGTCTCTCCACCTCCTTACCTTTTACTCACTCTTACCCACTCTAATGTGACTTCAAGTTCTCTGGTAACATCTGTGCTAAATCTGGTAGACATTTCATGGGCCATATCCTCTTAGACCTCTCTGATATCTCCCTCCTTTCCCACTGCTCCTTGGGCATCTCCTTCACGTGGCTATTCCTCAACTTATCCCTCATAAATTGGGGTCTCTCAAAGTTTGCTCTCCCCGAGAACTCTTGCCCACTCCCGTGGCTTCAACAACCATCTATGGGCACATGACTTTCAAATATCTACATTCAACTCAGAACTGAGCTGCACCCTTACTGTGTACATCCCCTGGGATGCTCATGCCAGAGATGGGCATTATGTCAAAGACTTCTGCCTTCCCTGTCTCTTCTTCTATCCCTTAACTACCATCTGAGGGATTTGTCCATGTTGTCCAGTTCTCCCCATCTCCACCACCATCTCCAGGATTCCAGGGTTCACACCTCATTGCTTAGCTTCCTCAAACATCCCCTATGCAAACGGTTTCCTGGTTTTCTGAACAATAATATCAGGTGTCATTGCCTCTGGGCTTTTATAAGTACTTTACAACCCTTCCCACTACCACCCCCACCCAGTGCCAAATCCCAGCTTCAGCTGCTTCCTCCAGGAAGCCTTCTCTGACTAGGCTGGGCTGGAACCCCTCCTATGGGCTTCTATAGTACTTGGGCTAAGTCCAGACATACTACCTAATCCTGCTGGACCTGAGATCCTGGAGGACAAAGAAAGTCCTTGCTTATCTGCCACTCCAGCACCCAACACAGAGTCTTAGGCAGTAATTGTTTGTTGAGTGAATAAGGGCTGTCTGAGACAGACCTCTGCTCTGTTGCTGGCTTTTTGATGTCTCTGGCCCTTCTCCCCTTTCTGCTTCCTAGTACACAGAGGCCACTGAATTCCCTTTCACACTAGTCACCTTGGGCAAACCCCTCCCTTCTTTGGGCCCCCAATGCTTATAAAAAGGGAGATATGCTTGCTAGCTTACCTTGTCCTGCCCTCCCCTAAGCCTGGGCTGAAGCTTCTTAGAAGGGCGAGGATCCCCCTAAACATATGTGTGGGCATTCTGACTGCTACTGGGACAGGACTCAGCATTTGGAGACACCTCTGCACCCCATTCATAAAGGGAAACTTGCAGAACAAAGCCTGGGCACAGCAGTCTCCCACCCCCCAGGTTGGGCTTGGCTCAGGTTGTGACCTAGGCCTGTAAGAAGCCCCAAAGAGCCCACAAACCCCACACTTACAAAGATGAGCAAATTGAAGAGGATCATCATGGTCTTAACGAAGCCGAAGCACTGCATGATGGCTCCTGAGAAATACATGTATGAGTTAGGGTCTTACCGCCTTCACCCCCACCCCAGGCTGTCCCTCACATCTGCACCCTGACATAACCGACCCCCGAAGCCTGGACCCATACCTCACTCAGCTTTCTCAGCACCTGGACTCTACTACTTTAGGATTTCTCCCAACCCCATCCAGAGACCCCTACTGCTCTATATTATCTGTTCCCTCTGCCAGCACCCGATACTCTGAGATCCTAACATCCTGGTTTCTCCACTTGTACCTCAAGCCTGACTCCCAAACTCCAACTCACTCCATACCCCTTCCTGGCATCTATGTACTCTGGTGGGCCCCCTCTCCAAACCAACCCCAAAACCTTTGAGTACCCTCCCCAAACCTGTTTTCAGCTTCCCAAACCTGTTTCCAGATTGATTTCCCTTCATAGGGTAATCCCTATTCCATGCCATCACCTGTTGAGAGCTCTTGGTCGCTTGAGTTCTGGAAGAGGAAACAGCTAAGGCTCTGGAGGGGACGGTACAGTCCAGGGAACAGCCGTTAAGTGGGCAGGCAGAGGGACAGGGCTGGCTCTTACACACCACTGCTCACCTGCAGGCGGGGCAGCCGCTTTAAAGGCCTCGTTCTGCCTGCCCGCCTGCCCCACCCGCAGCCAGTCCACCCGCCCTTGCCCCTGCTGCCCTCTGCTGCCTAGGAATCTGTCCCCACTGCCACAGCAGCAGCGGAACCTGGCAACGTCAACCTTGGGCAACGCCCCTCCTGTCTTTAGAAGGGAGGAAAGTCTGGGGGTAGAGCAAGTTCTGGGGTCTGACCTCCCAGAACTACTGCGGGCCTCCCACAACAGTGAACATATGCTTCTTATCTTACATCTGCTAGTACCTTCACACCCCAAATACTCCCAGGCACACACAGCTGCCCAAGCTGCCGTCCATATAGTCACCCAGTAAACACACAGATATATACATAAACACAAATGCTCATGATTGTACACACACACACACACACACATGCATGCACGCACACATAAAAACACACTGAATTTCTGGACTGACTCCTGACTCCCAGCAATGAACGAACAACAGAATTAGTCTCTCTCTCTCTCTCTTTAGCAAACACACATACACAAACATACACATACACGCACACACGTGCACACACACACAAACACTCACTTTCAAGGAAATGGCCAAGGTTTGGCAGCTTCTGTTCCCTCCTCTGAGTAGCAAACAGGCTTGGTCCTTCTCCCCCGACAAAATCCGAGTTCCCCATCTTTCTCCTCTTCCTCCTCTCATCTCCCTTCCCACTCTTTCTTTTTCTTTCCCTCTCTCCGGTCTTCTCTTAATACTCTCTGTCCACCTGTTCCCCTTCTGCCAGCAGGTGGCGTCATGGTCCCACAAAGGAATTGCCACCACCCCCCCTCCCACCCTTCTCCAGTTCGAAGGCTCTGTAAACCCCATCTTCATTCATCCTTCCTTGGCTGCCTGTCTCGCTTCCCACTCCCACGCTCCTGAGGTCGAGGTACAGGGAAAGTCCTGGTTTTCAAGTCACTCAGACAGGAGCTCAAATTCCTTCCCCGTCCCTTCTTAACTGTGTGACCCCGGGGGACATGTCTTAGTCTTGGTTTCAATCCTCTTTTTCCATAACAAGATAGTTACAAGGTTTTAAGCTGAGATTTCCTCCCCACTCTGGAATATTGGTAAAGGAATTTCCACAGAGTGAGAAGGTCAGAAAAGAGAGTGCCGCAGCCAGAGAGATGGGGTTTGGGGGTGGTGGGTTTATGTTTTGTTGTTTAGTGGGAGGATGCAGCTGAAGAGACAGGAGCGAAATGGGTGCATAACACTGATATTTGTACAGGTCATGGTTCAAATGCGTTATACATTTTCAGTCTTTTTTTTTTTTTCCCTTCACAACAACCTTATGAGGGCGATTCTCTTTTTTTATTTTTTTTTTAATTTGCATATGGGCAGGAGGCACCAGGGATCGAACTCCAGACCTCCAGCACGGCAGGTCAGGTTGGAGCTCTGCCTGCTGAGCCACGGCAGTCACCCAGAAATCAAATTTTTTTTTTAATTTTTTTTTTTTTTTACATGGGCAGGCATCAGGAATCGAACCCAGGTCCTCAGGCACAGCAGGCAAGTGTTCTTACCTGCTGAGCCACCGTGGCCCGCCCTCGATTCTCTTATTATCCCTATTTTAAATATGGCGAAATAGAGGCACAGAAAGGTTAAGTGGCTTGTCATGATCACACAGCTCTTAAGAGGCAAAGCCAGTCAGTCTGGTGCCAGAGTACACATCCTCACCACCAGGCAGATCTGTCTAGATTGATGCAGGCTTTAAGGAGGCAGGAGGGGCTGGCTTCCAGAAAGACCAGGGGAGGAGGCCTTGGTCTGGGACCTGAGGAAGCAGGTGGGCAGGGGCAGGTGGGTTTATAGATATGGTGGCTACAAGTTAATGGGGACCAGGTCATCTTCTAACCTGAGGGTGACAGGAGTAGAAATTAGCGAGGAGAGGAGGTGTAAGGCCTGTGGAGGTGATGCTGAGGGCCCCCAGAGACTTCCATCAGGGTCTTACAAGAAGAGAGTAAAGGTAGAGGCTGGGAAGGGGGCCTGTAGGTGGGATGAGAGGGAAAAGGATAGGGAGCTGAAGTAAAGAGGGGGAAGGGGCAAGTCCAAAGCCTCAGAACAACTCGGCATAAGGCTGGGTGGAGCCACCGACTCTCCTGCCTCCTACAAAAACCCAGGCTTGGCACCTCTTACGTTCCCAGGGTACCTAGTTGTTTCTTCGCCTGCACTGATTGTCCACGTGGCTTTTTCCATCTCCAGAAGAATTGGTAGCAGGTCACATTCATCCATGTCCCTAGTGCCCAGCCCAGTTGAAGTTGTCAGTGAATCTTTCTTGAATGAATGAATGAGTACAGAATAGCAAGCAGTAAATGCTCTGGATTTAAATGCTGTGCCTACCTCTAATTGCATGATTTTACCTCATTGGTTTTATACCTCTTTATATAAAAAACAGAGATAATGATAGAACCTCCCTGTAGGGTTCTTGAAAGATGAAATGCGATAATGTTTGTAAAGTGTTTCCTGCACACAGTAGGTGCTCAATAAACATTGTTAATACCATTAATGTGGATGAGTGATAAAACGAGAGTGATTAACCCTTCCTCAGAGCCCCTTTTCCCAAGGGGATCAAGCTGAGGTTACGTGGCTCTTGGGCTCACTCTGGGGTTGGACCCATGGAGAGGATTGTGAGGGAAGCTAACCCATGGGGAGGGGCAGGGGTAAAGAGGACCACCCTTATGCAGTCTCCATATGTCATAGAGGCCTCGGCTGCCTAGGCCCCAGCACTTCTCAGGCACACCGCAGCAGCTCCCCTTACACATGGGGCCCTCTCAGCTAGTCCGAGCCCCTCGGCCCCGGGGCCTGAGCTCTCCCTACCGCAGGCGAGGTACCGGCCGGCCTGGGACCAAGTTCTCCAAGATGTTCAAGTGCAGCCGCAGAAGGTACCGGCAGAAGCCACAAAGCCCAGCTACCACCATCGCAACCACCAATCTTGCCACCAGGACTCCTGATGTGAACACTAACAGTGACACTGCTACCACCAGTGTGTGGGTCCTCCCTCCGCAAGGTTAGTCGGGAGCCCAGGTCAGGGTAAGGCGTTGGAAAAAATAGGCCTCGATGGCTGGTGGGCATCCCAAAGGCTGAGAGCTTTAATGGAGGGTGGATTGGCTGGAAGCAGAGGGCTTGGGGAGGGAGATGAATCCAAGGGGGCAGTGGGGCTTCCAGAGCTGTTGCTTTCCTCACACCCTTCCCCTTCCTTCCTCTCTTCAGTTCTCAGACACCTCTGTCAACCTGGGAGTTTTCTGATCTTCTAGAAACACCCAGCCCAGAAGCTTGGCTAGGCCTGAATCTGCCTCCCGGCAGGGACTGTGAGTGGTAAACAGCAGACAAATACAGTCATTTCTGTTCCAATTGCTTTACTGTCATCTACACAGGTAGAAGGGTCTCTGTGGACATCTTGGAAGGTATGAGGAATCAGGTCCTTGGGGAGAAAGGCAGAGCACGGATCAGAGAGGGACAGCATGAAAGACAGACCTTTCCAGGGCATGAGTGCCCGAATGCTTGAGTGTGAGGTGTGTGTGCCTCTGTGCGCTTGCGGTGGTTAACGTGGAGGTGTAGCTGCTGGTGTGTGTTTGAGAGTGTGAGTGTGAGACCATGAGAACTGGGAGCAGGCATGTGGCTGAGTGTGCCCGTGTAGAGAGCTGTGTATGTCGAGGTGTGTTAGTGAGGGTGTGCATGTGTGTGTTTGTGAAGGAAGGCACTAGCCCCACTAAGAGGAATGAAGGTCAGGAGGGGGACAGGAGGCAGCCTGAATGAGGGGAGTGACAAGGGTTAGCTTCGGAGGAGGGCATACTACTACCTTCAGCCCCTCGCCCCTCTCTCGGAGTCAGTGCTTTCCAGATCTAGCAGCTGAGCTGGAGCTCTTGGGGGCAGGGCAAGACAGTCTAAGTCCAGAAATGGGGGAGGGTGCTAAGCATTCAGGCCTGGGGATTTTCCATTTGGATTTCTGAATGTGTGCCCATGTGTCATTGGGTGTAACTGGTTTTCTGTGGGGTGTGTCTTCATGGGGATGTGTCGTAGTGTCTGAGAACACTGCGTGGGACTCTCTCTAATGTGTGGCTTTATATATGGGTTAATATGTGTCCCAGTGTCCCAAGACCTGGCTCCAGTTCCAGCACTCCCCTCCCTGATGGTTAGGAATAGGAGTGGACCTGGAGACCTTTGGCCAGGTCCCTGGGGTTCAGGAAGCCTGGCTAATATCCGTTGCTGCATGCGAGGGAAAATGAATTGTGTCTGTGTCTTCCCACTCTAAGTCTTGCAAGAGACAGAATCCGGGGC
>PVIY010015807.1:0-52970 GCA_004026745.1 Myrmecophaga tridactyla | reverse complement strand
TGGGGGTGACTCTTAGGTCTAAATTTTAAGTAGACTTGACCTATCCTTTGTGGGATTAAGTTTCATATGAACAAACCCCAATACTGGGGGCTCAGCCTATAGCTTTGGTTGTCCACACTGCTTGTGAGAATATCAAGAATTCAACTTGCGGAAGTTGAATTTCTCCCCGTTCTCACCATTCCCTGAAGGGGGCTTGCAAAAAAATGACATTCATTTAATTGGATTTACTTTTCTTAATTTCCTATTTCCATGTGTTCTGTTAAATTGTATTTTCCCTCAGGAGCATGAACCAAACACATTTAACTAATTACTTCAGCACCCTCGGTCTTAGTACCACAGTCTTAAAAAGGTGATGGTTGGCTTTTTTTTTTTTAATGAAGGATCTAGAAAATTAAATTTTAGTGATAGTAATTCTTCAACAGTGTTTGGCACTTAAATCCAGGTATTTGATTTTTTTTTCTCCTTTTTTTATTGTATGATATAACATATATACAAAGCAAAGAAAGAGAAAAGCAATAATTTTCAGAGCACTCTTCAACAAGTAGTTACAGGACAGATCCCAGAGTTTGTCATGGGCTACCATACCATCAGCTCAGATTTTTCCTTCTAGCTGCTCCAGAACATTGGAGGCTAGAAGGAATAAATAAATTTTTATCATCATAATCAACTTTTTTTTTCTTTTTTGTGAAAAATAACATATATACAAAAAAAGCAATACATTTCAAAGCACAGCACCACAATTAGTTGTAAAACAGATTTCAGAGTTTGGCATGGGTTACAATTCCATAATTTTAGGTTTTTATTTCTAGCTGCTCTAAGATACTGGAGACTAAAAGAAATATCAATTTAATGATTCAGCAATCATATTTGTTTGTTAAACCCTTCCTTTTCTGTATAACTCCACCATCACCTCTAATCTTGCTATTCCACTCTTTCGGGGTATTTGGGCTATGGCCATTTTAACTTTTTCATGTTGGAAGCGTCTGTCACTTATATGGGGTAGGGAGATGGAACTAGCTGATGTTCTGGAGAGGCTGGGACCTCTAAGTTTCAGGACTTTTCTGGTCCTGAACATCTGAAGGTTGTAGGTTTCTGGAAAGTTGCCCTCGTGCATGGAAACTTTGTAGAATCTTATATATTGTCCTATGTGTTCTTTAAGATTGGCTGGAATGGTTTTGGCTGGGGTTTGGCAAGTTATGATCGGTAGCAGTGTCTAACTGAAGCTTGCTTAAGAGTAACCTCCAGAGTAGCCTTTCGACTCTATTTGAACTCTCTCAGCCACTGATGCTTTATTAGTTACACTGCTTTTCCCCTTTTTGGTCAGGATGGCATTGCTGATCAGATATTTGATTTTTAAAGGTGCCATAACATCTTCACCAAAATCAGAGTAAGTGAAAACTGCTTTTGTCTAAAATGTTTTTGCAGACAGTGACTGTTGAGCAATTGCATTGTTACATTTTGCATCTTATCATTTCCCTGCAAGGAAGACTGATAAAAATCAGCCAGGCTCCCCCAGAGGGCCAGCCTCCAGGGCAATCTGTACCTTTTGGCTTGTCCCCCAGGGACACTCCAACTACCTTGCTCTCCCTTGAAGGTTGCTGGCATTTGTCTGGAACAGACAAGCCCAAGGACATAACATCGTGGGGGGCAGTGGGGGAGGGATTTCACATTTCCTGGAGGAGGGGTCCTGCATGTTTTCCTGGAAACAAGAGATGAAAGTGTTGTTGACTTCAGCAAGAGGGGACTCTGCTTTCTCAGAGTTGCTCTCACGTCCCCCTTCCTCATCCACTCCATATCTAATAGATATTGATGCAAGTATGTGCTGGGCGAAGAGCTCTGGCAGGCACTGGGGATATCGAGAAGAGACATTCTGGTCCTCCAGGTTCACAGGGCACTGGGGCATCAGACAGGAAGATATTAAAAGCCAGTGGAAAGAGCCAACCCCAAGAGAAGCCCGAGCTCCAAATGGGCACATGGGAGTAGAAGCTAAACCGGGCGTCTTGCTAATGCCTCTCTTTTTCCTGGAGATGCTCCGCTTGAGCAGACAGTGGGCCTGATTCTGTCCAAGCAGATGCCTGGATCTGCATCTTTCCCCGTTGGAAATCTTTTGTCAAAGTGATCAAGTGGAGGGGAAGAGCAGTGGAACTCAGGGAAGCCTGCCTGGAAGAGGTGATTCCAGCGGCCATACCCATTCAACTGATATATTAAATGAGTTACTTAAATCAGCTGGCCAGGGAAGGCCCGAGGAGATGACATTTAAGCTGAGACCTTAATAATAAGATAGAGAGTAGGGGTTAAAAAGCCTGAGTCAAGGACAAGCTTGGTGCGCTATCAGAATAGAGGGGGGTGGAAAAAGACCAATTGGCTAGAATTTAGTGGGCAATGTGCAGAGTGAAGGAGCTGAAGTCAGAGATATAAGCAAGAACCAGGTCATGGAAGGCTTTCTAGGTTATGGTCTCAAGTGTGGATTTCATTGTGTGCTTGTTGGCAAGTCATTTAAGGGTTTTAAGCCTGAGACAGACAGGATCAGATTTACATTTTAAAGGAATGGCTCCTGCTGCTTGGTTGACCTAGGAGTAGGGAGGAGGAAAGATCCTTGAAAAGAGAAGAGAACTGGAGGCATTCTAGGCAGGAGGGGTGCTGAGGGAGGTGAGCCACAGACCCAGTTGGGAACTAAACCCACGCCAAGGGCTTACATGCCAGCCATGCACGGGGGGCTTCATCCCGAAGGTGTGGGCAGCCCATGGTGGACTCCAAATGGGGACTGGCATAACCCTGAATTAATAGGCTCACTCAGTGGCCTTAGGAGTGGTGTGTAGGGTTGGGGTAAAGGATTCTCCAAACAGCAAGCACCCAGAGTGTGGGATAAATTCTAGCTTCAAAGACCCAAAGGGCACCTTGTTTTTTCAGAGAGCTACTAGAACATCTAGACATTCTTCATGTTCTTGTTATGAAATGATGGTTGTCTGAGTCACCGGGGGCTCCAGAAAAAAAAAAAGGAGAGGAGTAACAACCTCTTCGGGCCTGGGGGTGTAAAATAGAGATTTACTTCGGAACTACCCCAGCCCTTTAAATGGCGATGCAGTATTTTGCAAGAATGGTCAACTTTGGTCAAGTCGCTTACTTGTCAGCTTCAACTTCCCTATCTGTAAAACGGGGGACAAGAGCAAGACGTTTATAGCTGTGAGGCTTAAATAAGTTAAGCAAACAGCTTAGATCAGAGCCAGACACACACTAAGCACTCAGTTAGTGACTTGTTTCATTATTAATACTGTGATTAATTATTATAATTAGTATTTTATTATCGTCGTCCTTTGGTTTCCAGCTGCATTTTACACCACTGATCACTGAAACTCCCTCCCTAAAACGCTCATCCTGTCTTCGGCTTCTGTGACTTCAGTGCACTTTCTCATTGTTTGCTCCTTTTCTGATTGTTTGCCTGCTCCCCCTTCATCCTCTCAGTCCCAGGGAGTTCTGCAAAGCTCAGCCCTCCATCTGTTTCTCAGCAGAGGTGCCTGGATGCATGACTCGGCGTCTACCCTACACATTGGGGTTCCACATCAGTCTCCTGCCTGAGCACCGCCCACGTGTGTCCCATCTCGATGTCCCACCAGCATCTCAAATTCACTGGGATCAAACTGATCACTAGTTCCTCCCCCCCCACCCCAACTACGTCTTTGTTTTGAAGTGCCTTTTGATAGTGCAACCACCATTTAGCCAGATTCCTCATTCTCAGCTCTTCCTGTTACTGACTGATGGATTAATTCTAGTCAATGTTATTTCATCTGTGACTTTTGTATATGTCCCTTCCTTCCCTCTTCCTCGGCTACCATCCTTGTAACAGCTGGCATCCCCCTCAACTGTTATGATTGCCTGATATTGGTCTCCTTGACACCAATATTTCTATATTATCTCTACTTTCTCTCCCGCAGACCCAAACACCATCTCTAAACTGGCCTCATGCTGCTCCTAGCAAATGGAGGCTAACAGGTTTGAACTTTCTCAGCTTCCCGCCCCTGCAGCCCACGCTGAATGCAACATTTCTATATTCACACTGATTCTCATTTCTCTGGCTCCTTTATCAGAGGAAGAAAACTCTTCTAGTGTCCAGCCTAATTCTTTCATCTGACTCCAGATTCTATTCTGGTTCCTTTTCTCTGATATCTTGCTCTATTATCTCTCATTTCTGTATACTTAACTTATTGTTGCATCCTTCCCTGCAGCTCATAAATATACTCAAACCTCTGTCATTTAGGTGCAGCTACTGTGAAAAACTGTCAGTTCCTCAGACAGTTTAGTTTAGAATTACCATCTGACCCGGCAATCCCACTTCTAGGCATATACCCCCAAAGAATGGAAAGCAGAGACTCGGACAGATATTTGTACACCCATGTCATAGCAGTATTATCCACAGCAGCCAAAAGATGGAAGCAACCCAAGTGTCTACCAGTTGATAGATGCTGAATGGATAAACAAAATGTAGTATATGCACACAATGGATATTATTCATATAATGGAATAATGGAATATTATTCATCTGTAAAAAGGAATGGAGTTCTAACGACATGGATGAAATGTGGAGACCTCATGTTGAGTGAAATAAGCCAGACAGAAAAGAACAAATATTATATGATTCTCCTTATATGAAATAACTAGAATATGTAAATACATAGAGACAGAAAGTAGAATACAGGGAAGCAGGGGGCCGAGGAACCGGTGGGGAATGGGGAGCCAATGCTTAAGGAGCCCCGAGTTTTTAAAAGTTTAGGTGAAAGATGGTGGTGATGGTAGCACAACATTGCAAATGAAATTAACAACACTGAATTGTATACTTAAAAGTGGTTAAAATGGGAATTTTTATGCTATCACAATAAATTTTTTTTTTTTTATTTCTGCCATTTTGAAATCACCTCCTCAAAACTAGGCTTCTCTGTAGCTGCCCTTTGTGTCCTGGCCTTCCCTTCAGGGCAAAGTTTAAAGTGAACTCTCAGCCACTCCCAAACCACTACAATCTGCATTTTACCACCACTCCACCAGAGCTTTGAGTTGCCAAAATAGTCCGGTTTCCAATCCTTACCTAATTTGACCTCTTTGTAGAATTTCAGTATGTCTTCTCCTCCCTCCTTGAAATTCCTCTTCTGGGTTTGAGGATGAGGAAACTAAACTCTGGGTTTTCTTTTACCTATATGTGTTTCCCTTCTCATGTTCCTTCCTGGGTTATACTTTTCTGGATGACCCTTAAAGGTTTGTGTTTCCTAGGATAGTCTCCTGAGCCTCTTATTCTCTTATTCTCACTTCACACATCCTCACAAAAAGGATACCTCATACCCTAATGGCAGACCAGAAGCATGAAAAATCTCTGTAAGATGCGGAACAGATGAAACAAATCAATAGTGGCAGCCAACAAGGCCTGAGGAACCCACCACCCCACACCAGGAGAAAGAGAAGATCTCTAAATGAGTGAATATTCCAAGCAGAAAAGGAAGACCTGAAAGGAAGCAGGGTGGTGGAATGGCTGTGCCCAGTTTCCACCCCAAAGATGTTTAGAGTGAGAGCAGAAACTCGGACAAAGGTAGCAGGTTAGGGCCCCAGTAAACCAACGTCCTAAACGTGGGATGAGCCGTCCCAGCGTCGTGAAGATAAGCCACATGCCGTCGCTAAAGGAGGAACTCTCCCGCCTTCCCCCTTCCCTACACAGCCACCAAGTTCTGATTCCTAAGATCCACTTCCATGTTTATTGCCAGAACTGGGATTTTCGCCACTGTAGAGAAAATATGCACCAACTACCAGGGCCAATCTGTCCCTAGAACTTTATCTCAGGTGTAAAAGACAACCAAAGATCGTCACACGTTTGAGAAAAACCAGTGGCAGAAAGAACAACCCCAACCTCAGTATACAGAAGAAATCACACCCTGAGGAAGCTGATAATATAAGAGAGAGGTGAGAACTTTAAATATAGTCAGAATCCTGGGAGAAATGTGAAAGGATAGCCCATGGTTAAATGACTAGATGACATGAAAATTAAGTCATCCGAATTACTGGAAATTGAAGGCATGGTTGCTGAAAAATGCAATTGGAACGAACCCCAGAATGGCCCCAGTAAAGACTGAATTCATTCAGTGGAAGAGTGGGCTGAAGGATTCACCCAGAACAAAGTTTAAAATATCAGAGTTTCAAAATGTGGAATAAAAATTAAGAGAAATGGAAGATAAATCCATGAGTTATAGCATTTGTCTTACAGGACTTCCTAAAAAATAATACGGAGAGGATACAGGATAGAAATTAAAAAATATATATATATATAGAGAGAGAGAGAGGAATATTTCCAGAGCTGTAGAAAGATTCAAGTCTTCAGACTAAAAGGGCTCAGTAAATAATGAGCAAAAATGATGGGAAAAGTCACTTTAAAACATGTGGTAAAAGTATAAAACTCCGAAGATGAGGGAAATATTTTTAAACATCCAGGGAAAAAAAAAGCCTGTCTTCAAAGGAATAAAAATCAAATTTTTATCAGAATTCTCATCAAAAATACAAGATGCAGCAAGACAGTAGAGGAACAACTTGCAAATTCTAAGTGTAAATTATTTTGAACTTGGAATTCTATACACAAGCAAATCATCATTGAAGTGACACAAGCTAAATAAACACACTTTGGGACTTGCAAAGGCTTAGAAAATTTACCACTGAAAAGAACTTTTCAGAATGAATTACCTGATGATATACTTCAGAAAAGCAAAATATAAAGCCAACAGAGATGAAAATATGGAATAAAAAAAAACAGTGGCAAGCAAAATAGTAATAAAACATGGTGAAGTCTAAATACCTACTATTTGCAACATTTGGTTATTGAGCTCTTGAATTGTGGCTAATCTAAATTGATATGTGCCCTTCAAAGACTTTGTACAAAAAAAAGGTAAATAATTTTTATAGAGGGTATATATTGAAGTGATACTATTCTGGACATATGGGGTTAAATAAAATATATTGTTACATAAAATATACTATTAAAATTAATTTCACCTATTTATTTTTACCTTTTTTAAATAGGGCTACTAGAAAATTTTAAGGTATACATACAGCTTATATTTTTGACTTGCATTATATTTAATTGGATGGCCCTGGTCTAAATAATTGTTGATAATACGACCTTGAAGCTTTTTGTAATTGTTGAGAATTTATAAGAAAGCAATGAAATTCAATAATAAAAGGAGAAAGAACCCATTTTAAAATGGGCAAAGGGGGCAGGCCACGGTGGCTCAGTAGGCAGAGTTCTCGCCTGCCATGGCGGAGACCCAGGTTCGATTCCCAGTGCCTGCCCATGCAAAAATATAAATAAATAAATAAATAAATAAAATGGGCAAAGGATTTGAACAGAAATTTCTCCAAAGAAGATATACAAATGTCCGCTACGCACGTGAAGAAATGAAGAAATGCTCAATACTACTGGCCATTAGGAAAATGCAAATCAAAACTATAATGAGATACCACATCACACCTAGTAGACTGGTTATAATCAAAAGACAGACAATAAATGCTGGTGAGGTTGTGAGGAAATTGGAATCCTTCATCCCTTGCTGTCAGGAATATAAAATGGTGTAGCCTCTTTGGAGCTGTTTGGCAGTTCCTCAAAATGTTAAACAACAGAGTTACCATATGTTCCAGCAATTCCACTGCTAGGTACACACCCAAAAGAAATAATCCACACAGAAACTTGTACACAAATGTTCAGAGCAGCATTATCCATAATAGCCAAAGAGTGGAAACTAGCCAAATGTCCGTCAAACAATGAAGGGGTAAAAAAATGTGGTAGATAGAACAATACAGTGGAAATTATTCAACAATTACAAATGAAGTACTGGTATGCACTACAATGTGGATGAACCTTGAAAATATTATGCAGAGTGAAAGAAGCCAGTCTTAAAAGACCACATATATAATTCCATTTATATGGCAAGGCAAATCTGCACAGAAAATAGATTACTCATTGCCTAGGGCTGGCGGGCAGGAGAGGACTGCAGGGAAACGGGGAGTAACTGCTAACAGGTACAGGGTTTCTTTCAGGAGTGATGAAAATATTCTAAGATTGATTCTGGTGATGGTTGCACGACTCTGAATATGCTAAACACCAATGAATTTTATACTTTAAACAGATGAATTGTATGGCATGTGAATTATATCTCAATAATGCTGATTTTTTTTAAGAAAGCAATGGAATTATATAAAATTATAGTAACAATTTTAATTTAATATCCAAGAAAAATCAAAACAATATGAGAAATTGAGGAGCAAGTAGCAAAGTTGAAAGCATGTTGAAAGTCTTGTCTTGTTTAATGGAAGATGTTAAAGATTGGATTAATTCTCCACATTGAATTTTTTTAACTTTTGACTAAAAACTGCTAAAAATTTAATGCTTTTCATGAGAAGTTAAATATGACATAAAATTTCTAAACTGTTAAAGGGAATGGTGAACAAAGGAATCTTTATCCATCTAACTGTAGACAGGAAAGAAAAAAGAAAGCACACACAAAACCAGATGTCAGGAATAAAAATATTCGTTGTCACCATAAATGTAAATGAGTTCAATTTTCCTATCAAAAAGACAGATTTTTACAACTGTGTTTTTAAAGACCCACTAAATTAAGTTGTATGTTTTTTTGTAACAGGCACACTTAAAAATAAACAGATAATATGTAAAAATAAAAGTACTAAGATATCAGATAAACACTAACCAAAATCAATGTCAGAGAAAATTGAAATCAAGGCCAATAGTATAATTAACTTCATCATCCTGGACAAAGAAATATTTTGTACTGGTACAAGCCATAATCCATCAGGAATATCAAATTCAAGAAATTTTATGAATCTAACAATACAGCATCAAAATATAGAAAAGCAAAACCTGATTTTAAAATATATAATTCATAACTGACTAAACAGAAAGGCAAAGTGTAAATAAAGATATAAAGAATCTGAATAATGCCATTAACAAACTTGATGTATTAGATTATACATAACAACAACAAAAATACATTGGCTTCAATGACCACAAAGAAATTCTCAAAAGAGAAGTCAAGTTCTTGAATTCCAGCATCTTATCAGGAAGAGCCTATTAGAGGTCCCTGTTGTTGAGATTTTTTAGTGTTGCCTGATTCCTATCTCTTGGGAGTTCAACTGGTACAACCTATAGGAAGATAAATTTGACAACTTTCTATCAAAATTAAAAATGCACATACCCTTTGACACCAAAGTGTCAAATCTAGGAATCTATAATGCAGACATACTTGAGCATGAACCAAATAAAGGATATACAAGGATATTCGTTGCAGCAATGATTATTAAGAGCAAAAAATTGGAAATTACTGAGACTCCAGCAACAGAGAATTTGTTAATTAAATTATGGTACATTCATATATACAGCCTTCAAAAAGAGGCAGTACTCAACAGGACTGATTGCAAAAATTCAGAAATGGATAGCACAATACTACTTAATTGTAGCACAATAATGTTAGTACACTCAGTGAAGCTCAATGTGAGAATGATAGAGGGAGGAGGGCTGGGGGCACAAATCAAATCAGAGGGAAAGGAGATGATTGATTTGAACAGTGAATAAAAAAGTATTTGCAAAGTCCCCTTGGGGGAACGGCGAGAAAGAGGGAAAATTCAACTTCCCCATTTGGAGAATTCCTGATATTCGCACAAGCAGTGGGGACAATCAAATCAACAGGTGAAGCCCTCAATCTTGGGGTTTGTCCATATGAAACTTGTCCCCGCAAAGGATAAGCTAAGCCTACTTACAATTAGGCCTAAAACCGAAAGGGGGAAGACTGAAATGAGACAAAGTGGCAACGGCTGAGAGATTCCAAACAGAGTCGAGAGGTTATTCTTATGCATCAAGTAGATACCATCTTGTTATTCAAGATGTAATGGAGAGGCTGGAGGGAACTGCCTGAAAATGTAGAGCTGTGTTCCAGTAGCCATGTTTCTTGAGGACGATTGAATAACGATACAGCTGTCACAATGTGACTGTGTGATTGTGAAAACTTTGTGTCTGATGCTCCTTTTATCTACCTTGTCAACAGATGAGTAGAACATATGGAATAAAAATAAATAATAGGGGGAACAAATGTTAAAATAAATTCAGTTTGAAATGCTAGTGAACAATGAAAGGGAGGAGTAAGGGGTATGGTAGGTATAATCTTTTTTTTTTCTTTCCTGTGTTCGTTTTATTTCTTTTTCTATTGTCTTTTTATTTCTTTTTCTGAATTAATGCAAATGTTCTAAGAAATGATGAATATGCAACTAAGTGATGATATTGTGAATTACTGATTATATATGTTGATGTTTTATTTTGGTTTCTTAATTTTTTAATTAATAAATAAATTTTAAAAAAAAATTAGGCCCAAGAGTCACCCCCAGAGAACCTCTTTTGTTGCTCAAATGTGGCCTATCTCTCAGCCAAAACTGCAATCAAACTCACTGCCCTCCTCCTCTCTAAGTGGGACATGACTCTCAGGGGTGTAAACCTCCCTGGCAACGTGGGACAGAAATCCTACAATGAGCTGGGACTCAGCATCTCAAGGGGTTAAGAAAAACTTCTCGAGTGAAAGGGGAAAGAGAGAATTGAGACAAAATAGAGTGTCAGTGGTTTAGAGATTTCAGATAAAGTCGAGAGTTTATCCTGGAGGTTATTCTTATGCGTTACATAGATTTCACCTTTTTAGTTTAAGGTGTATGAGAGAGGCTAGAGGGAACTGCCTGAAACTGTAGAGCTGTGTTCCAGTAGCCATGTTTCTTGAAGATGATTATATAATGATATAGCTTTCACAACATGACTGTGATTGTGAAAACCTTGTTCTGATGCTCCTTTTGTGTATGGTATGGACAGATCAGTAAAAAAATACGGATTAAAATAAATAAGTAATAGGGGGAACAAATATTCGAATAAATTGGGTAGAGGGAAATACTAATGGTCAATGAGGAGAGGTAAGGGGATGGTATGTATGAGTTTTTTCTTTTTTCTTTTCATGTCTTTTTCTGAAATGATGTAAATGTTCTGAGAAATGATCATGGTGATGAATATACAACTATGTGATGATATTGTGAGCCATTAATTTCACACCAAGTAGGGAATGTTCATGCATTAAGAATGTTCGTATTTGTATGTTGATTGGTTTTATTAATAAAAATTTTAAAAAGAGGCAGTACTATATGCACCATTATTTAATTATCTATAAGATATAATATGAGGTATTAAAAAAATAATATACTCACAAATGTTTGTATATGCATAGAATAACTTTTGAGAAAAAAAAAAGAAACAGGTTAGAGTTATTTCTCCTGGAAAGGGGGCCTTGGCAGCTCAGGAAAGTGGTGGGGAGGAGAATTATATTCTACTGTGTACTCTGTGCAGTTGTTGAATTTTATATCATTTGTATATATAACCTCTAAGATAATTAATTAGTTAATTAAAAGATTTGTTCAACCACAAATAAATAATATTAGGAATTACGAAAGGGTCAAAACTAGAGTTCTGATTTTAAAAATGTTTAAGTATTAGAGAACCTCATTTAAAATTTCATACCAATGCCCGTGTATATCTAGATGAAATGGGTAATTTTTAGGAAATTATAAATGTGAAAAATTATCTCTGTAAAAGTAGAAAATCAGAGCAGGCTAATAGCCAGAGAAGAAACTGAAAAGTTAGCCAAAAATAACGCTCAATGCCCCCAAAATGAGCACCAAATACAGGTAATTTTATTATTGCATTCTTCAAATCCTTCAGAGAACAGAAAATCTCATTTTATTTAAACCGTTTCCAGGCATAACAGGTTAGTCAAGACTTCCTTACTCATGTACTAAATAAGAATAATATCATGTACTAAAAAACAGTTAAAGATGCAGAATGAAAAGGAAGGAGGGAAGCAGACAGGAAGAGAGGACGGAAGGAAAGAAGGAAGGAAGGAGGAAAGGAAGGGGGTAAGGAAGGAGTCCAAGTTTGCAAACAGTGGTGTATAATTCCAAGTTTAATTTGATTCACACTGTTTATTCTATTTATTAATTTGAACTGGCTGAATTTTAACACAGGGATATTTCGCATAATAATCAGGCTGAAATAAAACAATCAGCAATTGTAATAAAGGCTCACAAGAATTTTTGTGTTTTTAATTCCTACAAATAGTGATAATATTGATCACTAACATTTATCAAACACTTACTTTTTCACAGAAGAGACAAACAATAGAATAAAAAACAAAAGATATGAGTCAATAAGTCACTATGTATACATCTCTCCAAAGAAACTCACCTTCAATAATGAGAGAAGTACAAATTAAAACAAAAATGAGATGGCATTTTTACTTATCAAAATGTCAAAACTTTGATAATAGTCAGTGTTGGTGAGGGTGTGGTAAAAAGAAATTTTTGTTTTTTGACGGTGGGAATGTAAATTGGTACAACCTTCTAAGGACAACTTGAGAATACTTTTAAAATTTTAAATGTGCATACTTTTAAACACCAGCAAATTCATTTCTCTGTGTCTACCCTAGAGAACTGCTGGAATGTGTGTTCAGATGGCTATTGAATTAGTTTCCTTTTTTTTTTTTAAACTTTTTTATTGTATAGTATAACGTATATACAAAGCAAAGAAAGAAAAAAGCAATAGTTTACCAAGCACTCTTCAACAGGTAGTTACAGGGCAGATCCCAGAGTTTGTCATGGGCTACCATACGATCCTCTCAGATTTTTCCTTCTAGGTGCTCCAGGGAAGATAGATGGCTTAAATATTTTTTTATCACTACAATCGACTTCTTTTTCTTTCTTTTTTGTGAAAAATAGAATTATCTACAAAAAAGCAATAAATTTCAAAGCACAGCACCACAAATAGTTATAGAACACATTTCAGAGTTTGGTGTGGGTTACAATTTCACAATTTTAGGTTTTTACTTCTAGGTGCTCTAATATACTGGAGACTAAAAGAAATATCAATTTAATGATTCAGTAATCATATTTGTCTGTTAAATCCTGTCTTCTATGCGTTAACTCCATCAGCACCTTTGATCTTTCTATCCCTCTCTTTAAGGGTGTTTGGGCTGAGGCCAATCTAACTTTTTCATGTTGGAAGGGTCTGTCACTAATATGGGGTAGGGTGATGGACCTATCTGGTGTTCTGGAAAGGCTGGGCCCTCTAGGTTTCAAGACTTATCTGGTCCAGGGACCCATCTGGAGGTTGTAGGTTTCTGGAAAGTTACTTTAGCGCATGGAACGCTTGTGGAAAATTATATATTGTCCTAGGTGTTCTTCTGGATTGGCTGGAATGGTCGTGGTTGGGGGTTGGCAGGTTCTGATAGGTAGTAACCTCTAAGTGAAACTTGCATAAGAGAAACCTCCAGAATAGCCTCTCGACTGTTTGAACTCTCTCTGCCACTGACGCTTTATTAGTTACACTTCTTTTCCCCCTTTTGGTCAGGATGGCATTGTTGATCCCACAGTGCCAGTGCCAGTGAATTAGTTTTCTATTGCTGTATAACTATCATAAATTTAGTCGCTTAAAGCACAATTTATCATGTCACCGTTTCTGAGAGTGTGGAATAAGGCGTATTTTAACCAGTTCTTCTGCTCAGGGTCTCACAAGCCAATCAAGATGCCCACCTGGCATGGCTTCACTGAAGATTGAAAGAGCTGCTTCTAGACTCCCTCAGGCTGTTGGCAGAACTCATTTCCTGGCAGTTGTATGACTGAGGTCCTCATTTTCTAGCTATCAGCCAAGACCACGATCAGCTCCTTGAGGTCGCTCTCAGGTCCTTGCCACATGGCCCTCTCCATAGACATTCTCAGGCTTTGAAGCTCTCCCTTTGCGTATTCCTCTGATTAGGCCAGGCCCACCCAAGATAATTGATCAACTAACCTAATCCTATTCCATCATATTCTCAGTCCTGCCCTCGCTCAAGGGGCAGAGATTATACAGGCCAGGGTACACCAGGGTAGAGAACCTTGGGAATCATCTCAAAATCATACTTACCACAACCATGGTCACAGCTGGCCCTGGCAATAGATTTTGTAAAAAATAAAAACGTAGAAATGACTCAGAAATGGTTAAACCAACCATGAATGGTTACACAAACCATATACAACTATGCTATTGCTCCTTATTGAATTGATTGAAATAGACCAATATGACATAATAAGTAAAAAAAAAAAAGGGGGGGGGCGGGCAAGTTGTAGAGCAATACTTAAAGTCTGATCCCACTTATGAATAAATAAATATATACTGTCTTCTTGCCCTCTGGCAGGTTATCCTCTATTCTGCTGACAGAGAGGGCTTTTTGAAATTCAAATCTGATCATTCACCGGTTCTGTGCCCACCTACTCCCTGGCTTAAAACCCTACATGGATATACATCACTTTTAGGATAAACCTTAGAAAATCATTATGCTTCCAGGATGATGCCTTACCCCCGTCTCTGTGGCTGTGTGTCCCTTGAGTGCACCATGAGCCTTCTACCACTGAGCCCTCACCAGTGCCACCCCTCTGTCTGAAATGTTCTCTAGTCATCCCCTTTTCACCTGGTTACCTCCAACACATTTTTCAACTTAAATGCCATTCTCCTTTCCTGAACCTCTCCTCTGCCCCCAGACCAGCCAGGCTCTCCTCCTACACTGCATCATACTTATCACCATTTGTTAAATTTTTTTTTTCCTGATTTCATGTCTGTCTGTCTCCCCCAGGAGACAATAAATTCCACAGGGGAAGAAACCTCCTCTGGTTTTGCTTTTTATTGCCTCTCCAGTCCCTGGTGTACTGCCTGGTACAAAGTGGGGCTCAGTCAACATTTGTGGAACATTGTTCCTGAAACAACAAATGGACACCCTTCTCCATCTTCCAGATTCACCTCCTCTGAGACCTTCACCTCCCCACGCTGGGAGTCAGATAGCCCCTCCACTGCTCTCAACAGCACCTTGTGCAAAGCTCTCTGAGGACACTCAGAGTCCTGGACTGCAAGGGCTCAAAGACCAAGCTTCCCCACCAGGTGGTGAGCTCCTGCCCATCCCAACGAGCCCAACACTTGACACAGAGCAAAGATCACAAATGGGTAATGAATGAATAGACAACAAACCTGCCTCTCTCCCCTAATCTTCAACCACCCCTCTCTGGGTGTCTTACCTGGGGATGTTCCCTGGGCAAATGAGGCTGACTATGGCAGGCTGGAGCTCCTCCAGGACCAAAGATGGAGTGGGCTCTGTGGAGGCAGCCCAGCTGTGGTGGCTGGGAGGGAGTCCCTTCCAGAAGGAGGAAGCTGGTGCTTGACAAGTGTGGCAATAAGCAGTGGGAAGTTCAGTCAGCACTGGGGAGACCTGGTGCTAGGAGTCTTGCTGAGGAAGGAGGAGCCAAGCGACAAGGACCCCAAGGCAGACCCTGTTCTGAGAAAAGAGGTCAGAAAGTAGGGCCTGCAAGGCTGGGCTGGGACCCTGAGCTGCTACTAAATCCTCAAGGTAAACTTCAGACTCTAGCCCACCACCCCCTCTCCTCACCTTTGCATATGTTGGGTCTGTCTGCCTAAAATGGCACCTCCATAACCAAAAGAAATGGACTGTTCTAGTTTGCTAACTGCCGGAATGCAACACACCAGAGAAGGATTGGCTTTTAATAGAAGGGGATTTATTTTGTTAGTTCTTTGGAGGAAAGGCAGCTAACATTCAACTGAGGTTCTTTCTTACATGGGAAGGCACAGGTGATCTCTGCTGGCCTTCTCTCCAGGCCTCTGGGTTCCAACAACTTTCCCTGGGGTGATTCCTTTCTGCATCTCCTAAGGCCTGGGCTGAGCTGCAAGTGCTGAGATGAAGTATGCTGAGCTGCTTGGGATGTGCTACGTTGAGTCTCTCATTCAAGCACCAGCCAATTAAATCAAACGTCATTCATTGCAGCAGTCACGCCTCCTAGCTGACTGCAGATGTAATGAGCAATAGATGAGGTCCAGGTACCATTGGCTCCTGTCCACAGCAACAGAACTAGGTGCCTTCACCTGGTCAAGTTGACACCTGAACCTAACGACCACAGGGACTCAAACAGATAGTTGCACACTGATGTTCTTAGCAATATTTACTATTGTCAAAAGGTGGAAGCCACCCAAGTGTCCAGACATTAACAGTAGAGTGGATAAACAAAATGTGGTATGTACACATGATGGAATGCTATTCAGGCGCGAAAAGGAATGAAGTTCTGAAACATGCTACAAGTCAATAAAACCTTGAAGTGAAATAAGCCAGATACAGGCAACAAGTATCATATGATTTTGCTTGTACGAGGTACCTAGAATGAACAGATTCATACAGTTCATACAGGCAAGTAGTAGATTACAGGTTTCCAGGGGACAGGGAGTGGTGAGCTGAGACTGGGGAGCTATTTCTTAATGTTTACAGAGTTTCTGCTGGACATGATGAAAAATTGGATAATGGATGATGGTGATGATAGCACAATATTGTAAATGTAATTAATACCACTGAACTGCGCACTTGAAAGTGGCTAAAACGAGGAGTTGTGAGTTGTAGCCACGTTACCATAAACAAAAGTTAAAAAAATAAAATTAAAGTGTCCCCCTTCACTTCCACATTCCCAAACGGGTGGCCATGGAGAAGGGGTGCTCTTGCCAAGTGCAATCAGGAACTGTGCTTCCCCAAGAGGGTCCAGAGGGAGAAGGAGGCTGAGTCAGCTGGAGGGAAAGGCAAGGTCAATGCCCCCACGGCCAAGGGACAGGGCCCAGAGGCCAGACTGTAACACTGAGAGTTGAAAGCAAGCAAAGGAAAGGGTGGAGCAAGAAACTAGCAGGACTGAGCAGCTCTGAAGGAAGCTTGAGAACACAGCCGGACAGTTGGATTTCCCCTATGTGTGGTACCTGCTTTACAGAGAGGGTAGCTTCTGCTGGGCTGGGCAGGCACCCTCTGTAGAGCCCTCCCTGAACCCCCAGCTAGAAATAGCGCCTCCTTTCTCCCATCACCAGGTTGAGCCATTTGAAATTGCCAACAATCCACCATTTTTTGACCTGCAAAAGTGGCAGTTGCATATGGTTCAGTCCAAGAGACTGGGAGCTCTTGAAAGTAGAGCCATGAGGTCAACAAAAATATCTACAAATAAAAAGAAATGATTGCGTTTATGAGTTTTTTACTTTCCAGAGTAATTCATCGATTAGTAAAAAATTACTTCAAAGAACTTAAATAAAAATCGGTTTGTGCACAATTTCCTAAGAACCCTTGAAAAGTGGGTACTCCTACTAGCACAGTAAATGCAGAGAAAGGGAACAGGCGTTGGGTAAGAATCTATCGGGTGCCATTCACTTTATATACACTCACTTATTGACTCACCATAACAATCCCAAAAGGAAAAATTGTTATTCCCGACTGAAAAATTAGGAATCTGAGGCTCCCAGGGGTCAAGAAATACATCAAGCATCAGTATAATGTTGAAGAGGGGTAGAGTTCTATTTTACTATTATTTTTATTGCAATAATATACATGCACCATAAAATGTCCCATTTTGCCATTTCTAAATGTGTGATTCAGTAGGATTAGTTATATTCACAAATTGTGCTATCCACACCACTATCTGTTTCCAAAACTTTTCCATCAGCTTAAAGAGAAACTCTGTACCCACTGAGGAATAACCTCCTGTTCCCCAGCCCTCTTGGTAACCTACAATCTGTTTTCTGCCTCTATGAAATTAATATGTTCTAGTTATTTCATATATGTGAAATCATATTATGTTTGTGTCTGGCTTATTACATTTAATATAATGCCTTCAAGGTTCAAGATTTCCAGAATTCAGTCTCAGCACTTATAAAATGGGAGGAAGGCAAAAACTAGGAGCATGCAAGCGAAGTTATTCAGAGGAACTTTAAAAATAAAAACTCCTCCATAAAAAACAGCATATGGGTTTTCAGACACATTAGCAGGTGCCTTCACTGTCAAAAAGCTTTATGTGACAGATAGAACATCCAGCATTCATTGAGAGGAATCACACGCAACAAGAATATACTGAAGTGCGAAAGAAGAGGCACTGCCAGGTGATCAAGGGAAAGGAGCGAGGGGAAACACATCTCAGCACTTTATTTTTTATTTATTTTTTTATTAATTAATTAATTAATTTTTAATCTGTATTTTTTTAATTGTCATTTCAGCACTTTAAAAGCAGAAAAACAAATGACTGTCCCCTCTCTCCTCTCTCCACTTCTAATATTTTTCAGGAAAATACAGTTGGAATCTCGGTCAAATAAAGCCATTCGACTTCTTTCCTCTACTCAGTCTATGCCACAGATGATCCGTTTGCTGTTTTGGATATTATCTGACATTTTTTGTCTTCAGGAATCCATTTGGGGATAAGAAAATCAAAGGAAATTTAAGCTATGTGTTTAAGCTGCTGTGGTCATGTAGAAAGTTGGATTTTGTTTCTGCAAAATAAAGTAGCTACAGGGAATTTTTTAAAGAAAATTTTCCCTTTGGAAGCATTAAAAGAGAAAAACCACCAATGCTTCGGGAAATAATGAAGCACCAGGAAGAGCATCAGGAGGTTTACGACAGAGTGACTCAGCGTCAGCGACAGCCTCATTCACGTGCGAAACATGGAAACACCTAACAGAGACCTACTGTGAATAAATCCTGGGATTGCAACTGTTACCTTAGGGAACTGTGATACAGCAAGACTTTCAAATAAAATTAGTCTTAGTTGGATTTGATGTTTAGAAATATTGGCAGAGGTGGGAAGTCGTTAAATCAAACAGAAAACAACATAATGAAACTTTAAGAAATTTGGGAACCATTGGCTTACAGTGCCGTTGCTTCCTCAGAGGCTGCTACCCACCTAAGAAAATTTCCCTTCTCCTTTCTTTCGTTATCCAAACAGATGAGGGAAGCATGCCGCATGACTCATGCCTCAAATTTCCGATCTCTGTCCTTAACCTAAGATTTTGCCCTAGTCAAGCAAAACCTAAAAAAAAATCCGTCTCTCATCTCCTTCCTCCTTCTCCTCTTACTCCTTCTTTTCCTCCTCCTCCATCTTCTCCTTGTTCTTCTCATTTTCTCCTCCTCCTCCTCTTCCTTCTTCTTCCTCCTCTTCTCCCCCACTCCATTAAGTATATAGTTACAGGAGCAGGGTCTCCAATCAGTTGACCCTAGTGAAGTAGCTTCACCGACACAGTCTCATGGCCAAAAGCTGACACCAAGGAACTTTCCGTAAAATGTCAAATTGTCAAGTACATACACGTATACACACGTACATACACGTATACACACATACACACACGTGCACCTCCTTAATCTGAAACGGACAGAGCTGTTTCTAGCAAGCTTTCTACCTCACACAAACAAACAGCACATTTGTATACAACAAAAACCACTTGGGATTGCTGATTTGGGATATGAACATGAGGAAACGTATATTCTCAACTGCATGGGAGCAATTAGGAATCTTTTCTATCTGTCCCCACTCCCATAAAATGTGGACAAGAATAATAATCACTAATATGGGCACTCATCGTTTGCTAAACTGCACGGATTATCTCTTTTAGACCTCGCAGCAATCCTATGAGGGAGGTTCCATTATTGTTCCCATTTGACAGGTGAGGCACTGAGGCTTATAGAACCTAGGAAGTGAAAGAACCAAGCTATGAATCCTGTCTTACTGCAGAGCCCATTTTCTCAACTACTGAGGCCCACCGCCTCCCTGTAGCATATGCTGGAGAGAGCGCAGGAATAGGGACCAGAGACTGACTGGGTTTAAGTCCTACTTCTGTTACTAGCAACTGGCTTGTTTCAAGACACTGAGTAAAATGGAGGAAGGCTGGGATGCATTTGGCCAAACAATACCCTATAGCTATTCCCTAGCTCTGCCATTCTGACTTTCCAGAAATTTCAAGTCTGACTTCCCTGAGTCTCAGGGATTCCTAGGGGGAGGAAATGAGACAATCTTTGCAAAGGAGCTTTGAAAAGTGGAAAGGACTGTTTTAATTTCCCAGCTGCTAAACAAATACCATAAAATGGGTTGGTTTAAACAATGGGAATTTATTGGCTCATGATTTTGAGGCTAGGAGAAGTCTAAAATCCAGGCATCAGCAGGAGAAGTCCAAAATCGAGGCGTCAGCTTCCTCCCAGAATACTGTGGCATTCCGGGCCTAGTGATTGGTGATCTTTGGTCCTTGGCTTTTCTGTTACATGGCAATGCACATGGCAGCCTGTCCTGGCTTCTCTCTCTGTGTGACTTTCACTCTACCCAGAAGTGTCTCCCATAATCTAATTAAAGCCCAGCCCCATTTAGTAGGGCTACACTGTAACTAAACTAACATCTTGACGAGGTCTTATTTACAATGGGTCCACACTCAGCAGGAGGCAGGCCAAGACCAAGAACATGTCTGTGCCAGTTTGAAAGGATTTATGTACCCTAGAAAAGCCACGTTTTAATACTAAACAATCTTGTGAAAACAACAGTTTCTTCTAATCTCTATTCAACACTATAGGTTGGAAACTTGATTAGGTTATCTCCAGGAAGATGTGACTCAATCATTTGTGGGTATTAAACTTGATTAGATGGAGACATGTCTCCACCCATTCTATGAGTCTTGATTAATTTATTGGGATTCTATAAAAGAGGAGATATTTTTGGAGAGAATGCCTTTTGAGGACAATGAGAAAGACACAGCAGAGCTGAACAGAGCCACGAGGCCAAGAGAACCAGAGTCCACCAGCCAGTGACCTTTGGAGATTCTGAGAGAGCAAAGAATGATGAAAGGATGACGAGAGCCACGAGAAGAACCTGCGCAGCTGGAGACCTTTGGAAATGAAGAAGGAAAACGCCTCCTGGGGAGCGTCATGAAACAAGAAACTGGAAGAGAAAGCTACCAGACTTCACCGTGAGCCCTTCCAGCTGAGAGAGAAACCTTGAGCATCATTGGCTATCTTGAACCAAGGTATCTTTCCCTGGATGGCTTACATTGGACATTCCTGTAGACTTGTTTTAATTGGGACATTTTCTTGGCCTTAGAACTGTAAACTAGCAATTTATTAAATTCCATTTCTGGTATATTGCATTCTGGCAGCTAGCAAACTAGAACAATTGTCCAAACTGGGGTACACCATTCAACCCCCCTCAGGCTGTGTTGGCAATCTATCAGACAGTGAAGTCAAGGTCAGTCCTTTATTCTGGGCCTGGGGGACTGGAATAGGGGTAGGAGAATGGTCATGACTTGGTCCCCAACCCTCCAAGCACTTCAGACTGAAGTGGCTGCTCAATGTGCACATTTATACACATGAGAGATTACACCTACGCAGCTGGCTTACATTTACTCTGGGGTCCGTGTGTGTAAAGCTCTGTACTACACATGATACCCCTCAACCTTGTCTTCAAGTTGATGATTCAAGGTGGAAATACTGGACATGTAAGTGGTCACATGAGAGTGGCTCTGATAAACATAAAAAAACAAAACCAAGAGAGTTGTTGTTAAAAGCTTACTGGTGGAACCCAGTATACTGTTGGTAGAAAAGTAAAATGATGTAGCCACTGCGGAACACAGCTAGATAGCTCCACAAAAAGTTAAGCATAGAATTGCCACATGACCTGGCAATTCATTCCTAGGTATGTGCACCAAAGAATCAGCCACAGAAACTCAGATGCTTGTATGCAGGTCTTCATAGCAGCATTATTAACTATAGCCAAAAAGTAGAAGCAAGCATAGTGTCCATCAATGAACAAATGGACAAACAAAACGTGGTCTATCCATACGATGGAATATTATACAGCCATAAAAAGGAATGAAAGGCTGATACATGCGACAATATGGATAAACTCTGAAGACATCATGCTGAGTGAAATAAGCCAGGCACAAAAGCAAATATATTGTATGATTCCATCTAGATATATAATAAACTAGAATAGAAATAACTGGAATAAACAAACTCAGAGAGACAGAGTAGATTAGAGGTTACCAGGAATTGGGAGAAAGTGGAATATTGCTTAATGGATACAGAGTTTCTGTTGGGGTGAATAAAAAGTTTTGGTAATGGATGGTGGTGATGGTAGCATAACACTGTGAATATAATTTAATACCACTGAATTGCACACTTAAAAATGGTTACAATGAGAAAGATGTCATATATGTGTTACCACAATAAAATTTAAAAACAATTTTAAAAATACCCTAAGGATAACAGGTAAAACAAACAGTGGAGAGGGATGAAGGTAGACCAGGAATTGGGATCACCCAAAGCAGTAAGGGCAGAGCTACTGGGCTGGGATTCAGTGGTTCTTTGGTCTTTGTCTCACACACGTCTTTGAGAGACGAAGCACCAGTGTCACCTCTGCTTATATATCTCCCACTCTTCAGGTGAATTTTCAGCCTTCTTCCTCCCAGAGGCCAGCCCTGTAGTAGCAGTCCTTGGTAAATATATGGCTGAATCAATGAATGGGGGGATCTTATATTGATTCATTTAGTCAACCCATTATCACACATTCAACAAGCCTTGTGGTGGTTTTGAAAATATGGCCCAAAATTATTTGTTACACCTCCTTTCAAAAGGTGGAGACTAACTCCCCTCTTCTTAAGTGTGTACTGTGCTTAGTGACATGCTCCCAACAACACAATGTGGTCAATGTGGCTGAAATTATCCACCTGAGATTAAGACATAAAAGGCATTATCTGTTTCCCCCTTAGAGAAAGGGTCACCCTCTCTGGAGGAAATCAGCTATCTGTCATGAACCCATTCAAGCAGAAAAATGGAAAGGCCCAGAAGGCAGTGAGTAGCTGAGGCTTCCCGCAACAGCCATGCAAGGGAGCCATCCTGGGAGAAGATCTTCTAGCTCAAGTCAAACCTTCAGAGGGGAAGACTAGTTAAGAGGTGACTGCAGTAAACAAGCAAGAGATGATGGTGGCATGAACTGAGGCAGTAGGGATGGGATGGAGAAAAGTAAAGATTCAAGTAATTAAGGAATGTGAAACAACAAGCTTGTTGAAAATGCAGTTGTTGTTGGGGTACAGAGAAAGGAAGAATCAAGAATGATGCATGGGGACAACCAAAGCAATAGGCCAAGCCCTCAACCTTGGGGTTTGTTCATATGAAACTTATCCCTGCAAAGAATAGGATAAGCCTACTTAAAATTAGGCCTAGGAGACACCCCCCAGAGAACTTCTTTTGTTGCTCTGATGTGGCCTCTCTCTGTCTCTCTCAGCCAACACAGCAAGCAAATTCATTGCCCTTCCCCTCTCTACGTGGGACATGACTCCCAGGGGTGTAAACCTTCCTGGCAAGGTGGGACAGAAATCCTAGAATGAACTGGGACTCAGCATCAAGGGATTGAGAAAACCTTCTAGACCAAAAGGAGGAAGAGAGAAATGAGACAAAATAAAGTGTCGATGGCTGAGAGATTTCAAACAGAGTTGAGAAGTTATCCTGGAGGTTATTCTTATGCATTATATAGCTGTCACCATTTTAGTTAAAGTATATTGGAGAGGCTGGAGGGAAGTTCCTGAAAATGTGGAGCTGTGTTCCAGTAGCCATGTTTCTTGAAGATGATTGTATAATGATACAGCTTTTACAGTGTGACTGTGTGACTGTGAAAATGTTGTGTCTGATGCTCCTTTTATCTACAGTATGGACAGATGAGTAAAACATATGGATTAAAAATAAATAAATAATAGGGGGAACAAATGTTAAAATGAATTGAGTAGATTGAAATGCTAGTGATCAATGAAAGGGGTATAGAAAAAAAAGGGGAAACAAAGGCTAAAACATTTTGGGTAGATGAAAATACTAGCAATCGATGAGAGGGAGGGGTAAGAGGTACGGTAAGTATTAGTTTTTTTCTTTTTTCTTTTTATTCCTTTTTCTGAATTGATGCAAATGTTCTAAGGAATGATCATGGTGATGAATATACAACTATGTGATGAGAGTGTGAGTGATTGATTATATACCAAGAATGGAATGATCATATGGTAAGAATGTACATGTTTGTAGGTTGTTATGTCAAAAAAAAAAAAAGAATGCCAATAGTCATAAATTCCCAATTTCTAAGGCAACACTTTGTCCTTGACAGAAATATGTATAAGACAGGAACGGATATTGAAGTTTTACCATGTGTACTTGGTATCTTGAATAAAGTAGGTCTTACCAACAAAAAAAAAGGATGATGCAAATGCCCCTCACTTGGGCACATGGACGGCCGGTGAAATCCCACACACACAGAGAACACACGAAGAGGATTTGAGGTAAAGATAAGTTCAGTTTGGGACCTGTTGAGTTTGAGATTATTGTGAGCCACACCAACTAGTCGGGCAAATGTTCCATGCCTAGAAGAAAGATTTAGTCTGGAGGTAAAGATTTGGGAGCCATCCACATAGAGCTCATTACTGGAGCCAGATAATGAATGAGATCTCTGAAAGACAGGGTTGTCCTGGGACAAGAGAAGATGACCTGGAAAATATATTTGGAGAACATTGACCCTGAAAAGACAGATGAGGCATCACCAGAGAGGCAGGGAGAAAACCAGTGATGCCATGAAATCAAAAGTATAGACTCATTCAAGAAGGCAGGAGTCAGCGGCAATGATATTGAGATGTCAAATAATAACTGCGATGTGTCCCTTGAATACAGCTGCAAGGAGATTGCTGAAGACTCCTGGCAAGCTTTTCAATCTCAGAGATGCTCATTTGAGGGTCTACATGGTAACCTCAATAGATTTGGATGCATTAGAGAGAACTGTTTCATTGTGATGCTATGAAGGAAGAACTGCTCAGTCACCTTTCTAAGCAGGACTACCTCACAGGCTTGGCAGAATGGCCCAAAGCTTTCCCAAAGTCCAACAGAGAGCTACTAAGACAGCCCAGGGGCAGGGGCATGTAGAATTTATTACAAAAGCTTACTGCTAAAAGTTAGAGCTGAAGTAGGCACCCAAACACAGGAGCTCCACCCATGGTCTTTGAGAACTTGTCCTCGGAGAAACATAGGGAAGAGGGTTTAATTTCTGTTGCTGTCACAGGTCCAGGCAGGACCCTATTCAAAAGAGCCTAAGAAAGTTTTTCTTTCATCTAGATAACATGGCCTCCTGGCAGCCCAGCAAGTGTTGGGTGCTCTGTAACCAACCAGCCTGAGTTAGAAATTAGCCAGTTACTTTAACTGGTTACTTTAACCTCCCCAAGTTTCTATTCTCTCATCAGTAAAAGAAGGATGATAAAAGAATTTAGCAGATAGGGTTGTGTGGGGATTAAATGAGCTTACTCAGCACATAGTAAGCTCTCAGGGAAATATTTTTATTATAAATAATACTATTGCATTGTGAATAGTAGGACTACCAGACCCCATATGCCATCAGAAACCTGTCTCTTAGCATCATAATTTATGGGTATGTGGGTCTTGCAGCCCGCCCCTCCCCATGCCTGACCCCTTCTCAGGGAGCAAGAATTTATTTTAGTATTCACACTGCACACCCAGTGTGCAGTACGGTGCCACAAACAACGCTTGTGGTATGAGTTAATACATTCCAAGAGCACATCCCAAAGTGTACTTTTCAGAGCTGAGAAACCCTGCCTCAAGGAATGGGAAAACTCAGGGTTGGTAGATGGCAGAGAAAGACTTGATGTTTGCACCACATTCTGGGATGGGAAGCCTGGAGAGCTGCTTTAGAATCAAGTTCTGCCAGATAATGAGCAAAGCAACTGAGCAGCCCGACTGCACAGCAGCAAGAAACGATAACAGCAGAGCCGGGTTTTGTTGGGTTTTGCACTAGCAGGGAAACTCCCTTTCTAGCCAACAGAATCCAGCCAGCAGTTAAAGACAAAACGTCTATCTCTCGGTAAGTGCTGAGGGCTGCAAATTTCCATTACATCCATTGGTGGCTTGCGTTCTGGCAACCAGGGATGTTTGGGAAGCCCCAAAACAAACCAACCCCAAATATAACATGACAAAACCCAACAAGTTACATGATGTTTCAAACCCAGCAAAACACAGACCTCCCGCCTCCTCAAAGAGGAGGTGATGTGTTCACCCTAGCCAAACAATGGAGTCAACATTCTGAAAGAGGGGTGTGTGGTGGGGGTGGGGGAGAAAATCACATGCAAAGGGGCAGGCTAGATTCCTCAGAAGAGCAGGTAGAGTTGCATCCGCAGGCCTGCAGCTAGCTGCATCCCATCCCTGACCTCTCCGACCCCCTCCACATCTAACCAGCCCTGTGGCAGAGATATATGGGCTGCCCACTACGCGGCCCGGATGCTGGACCAAGCAGGAGAAACTCAAGTCTCCTCCCCTAGAAACAAAACTGCATGGAAAATGACATAACTCGAAGTCACTGTGGAAAGGAATAAAAGGAGCAGCGGGAGGGGACGCCATGGAGTGGACAGTGGGAAAGATGACCCAGAAGGCCTCATGCCTGGAGTTGACTGTAAAGATATAATCTTCCTTGTCATGATGCTTTGCAATAACAGGACCCCTTAATCCCAGTTATTGCAAAGAAACTTAAACATTCATTATGTGTTCCCAATGTCTCCAGGGGAATTCCATTATCATCCTTCATTTAACCGAGAAACTGAGGTACAAAGAAATGAAGGAAATTGGCTAAGGGCTCACAGTGTGAGTCAGCAGTCACGCCAGGAAGCAGAAGCTTCCTGGTTGCCTCTAGAAATATTAGAGTCCATTCCCTCAGTCTGAGAAGAGGGTCTGTAGCAGCGATTCTCCAGGTTAGAGAGGCTGGCTTTCCAGGAGGGAAAGCATGGAGATTTAGGTCACTTTGGGGTGGGGCAGGTAGGTACCTGACATCAGGCAGGCAGGGCAGAGATACTGACTTTTTGTCCAAGATGGGGCTCTCCCCTGCTTTCACCAGAATTCCTTAGCCTGCAAAACAGATTTCTCTTGATGCCCTGACTTCCTGTTCCTTCAGAGTGTCCTCCCTGCTCAGGCATTCTAAAGCAGCAGGGCGCACAAATTAGCAGCACTCTTTGTCCCTAGAATTCCAGAATCCAATTGGGTCCCAGTGCATGCCCCAGGCTTCCAATGTGGGCTGTGCATTGTAAAACGCTGGCACGTGCTTCAGAAAAGACTTTTTTTTTTCTTTCCTCCTTCTTAAAGGCCACCAGAAAGTTTGTTTGGCGATCTGTCCCTCTGTGGCTAAAAGGGAAAAGAAAGGAAAGAAAAGGCTGTGAGCTGCTTATTGCTCCCAGAGCTGAGTAGAAGTTTAACCAACTTCAAGGAAAGTACACACAAACTAAAGCCCCAACTGTTTGAGGACTTTCCACTTTTTTAATACATGGCAACTGGATTCTGGAGCAAAGGGCAGCAGCAATTACGCTAGAGGTTATGTCATAGATGGTGTAACGTTACATTCTGACCACTGTGCCTGGACTATTTTGAGACCCATCTGAGCCTGCTACCTGGGACATGTGCAGTGTTAAATCAGTCTGACGGACAGGAATTAAACCTGCAAGTCTAGTCCAGAACAGCAGCTGGAGAGAACTGTCTCTGGGCAGCTGAACTTTTCATTTGACACACTGTCTTTAAAAGAACATGAGATTTAGAGGCACCGGGTATAAACCCTGCCTCTGTAACCCAAATCAACCAACAAGGAAAAAAAAAAAAAGAAAGAAAGAAACACAGATGCACCTTTTTACTTAGATCTCCTTGGGATTCAGGCAAGAAGACAAACGTTATTTAAAAGCTGAGCTCTGGAAGAGGCAGGCTGAGCGCAGGTATCTCAGGCAGGCCCATCAGGATGGGAGTATGCAAAGGTGCCCTAGTCTTGGGCTGATGGGAGACCCTTGCCTCTCTCTTTGCCATTGGCAAGTGGCCTGCTTACTACAGGTTTCAGCTATTTCCACAAACTATGCAGCTTCTCCGTCTCATAGATGGGTGTTGGCGGCTCTGAGAGGCAGCACAGTCTTCCTACTGTCCCCCCTAGGAGAGAAATGGATCCACCTACAAGACTTTGAGGCTTTGAGAGTTTTGTCCTGAAGTCAGTTCCTTGACACGTAAGCACATGCTCCCTTGGGTGTTGCTTCGCTGCCTCCTAGGACCCAGAAACCACCATTTCTGGCCTGGCCGAGATGTGGCTCCTTCCTCCCAACTCCCATATATATGTGGCTTCCTCTTATTTCTGTCTTGAGTGAGTGGTGACGATTTATGCAATGCAGGGAGCTGTTATAAGATGTCAGACTGTCCTACTATTTTGTTTGCCTAATAAGAGAGGGTAAGAGTTTATTTCTGGCAGACAATCCTATTGATTTGGGGTATGGGTGGTTAGAAAAGCTTTATCTCCACCCATCTCAAAATGAGCAGTACACTTAGTAAAATAACTGGTTAGAGTCTCCAGCTGATGGTAACGTAGCTTGGTAACAAGGGTATTGGAGGTGAGAGAGGGGACTTCCTTATCCAAGCACCCAGGAGAGGCTGGGAGGGAGTCAAAGCAAGAAGTTACCCCACCACCACCAACTTTTATTGTTTTTATCCACTGTATGCATTGAAGAGTGGGATCTTTCAGCTTCCACATGTCATTTATTGGTTTAACTATTATGCATAATGTCCCCTTAATTAGGGAACATTGCTTAGACAATAAATAAATAAATAAATAAATAAATAAATAACCTCCTTTCTATGGGAAAGTTAGGGACTCAATTGCCTCAAAAAATTTCTTTTCCTCTTCGTTGAGACAGGAAGACCTCTTTCAAAGCCTCCCCTGTTGGATAGCTATTTCTAGAAGTGAAAAGCTGGAAAGGCTAGAATAATTAGGTCAAGTCACAAGTAACCCAGGCCATCTGTCAGAAGACAAGCTTGGTAATGGGGTAAGCCACTTACTAACCTACTGTTCGCTTGGATGAGATGAAAGAAGCCACTAATAATGGTTGGTCTCTGGAAGCAGCCATCGTGGTTTGGGTTCAGTTTATAGTAATTCTTGCCTTTCCAAAGATAAGGATAGGCAGGTGGTTACAGCATTAGGACCTCACAGGTGATGAGGTGGCCCCAGACTCCTCTCTAAGCAGGAATGAGTAGTCTGTGCTAGTTAAGGCTTTGCCGTTAGAGACCTCAGCTCAAAGCCTAGTTCTGTCACTTACTGGCTGTGTGACCTTAGGTAAGTCATTTAGTCTCTTTAAGTTTTAAATTCCTCAACTGTAAAATGGGAAGAATTATAAATACTATTTACTTCATAGTGTTGTTGTGAAGATTAGGATAATGTGTCAGTAAGGGCTTAGTAAGTGGAAAATAGTAGTTGTTGATTAAATGAAATGAAGAAGTTTTCTTAATAAACAAGATTCCTCAGACTAGTGCTACCTCCAATTACAAGTTGGAAGCTCAGTGTATCACCCTTACCCTGGAATCCAGTTCAGCAATGATGTCATCTGTTTGCTTGTTTGCTGTGACAATCTAAGACTAAAGTCTTAAGAAAAAATTTGTAAAAAGAGTGAGAGATCCAGAGAGATGCCCACCTACAGGAAGTACATATAAAGAGCAAGTAAGGAAATTTAGAGCATAAAAATGTATTCTGAAAAAATATATATATTCTGTAATAAGAGACTTCAGAGTCGCTCTGGACATTTGTGGTTCTGACAATCATGACCAATGTGTGCTTCCATTGCTGAAAAAAGACCCAGCAGAGATCTCTAGCCTGGGTACTTGAAGTTTGATGGTGTGCAAAAATCAGGAAAATGTTTCTTGGCTCGCAGGCACTAACATGAGTATAGTAGGTAAGAATAAAGAGTAGGTAGAGAAGGTATGCCTAGAACTTATAGTTCTGATAGACAAATGATAAAACAAATCTGACAAGTTGATGGTGCATCACGTTATCCCTGGCACCATTTAATATCTTGTGTCACATACCGTACAATAAACAAACAAAAGTATTACCTGTTACATAGAATAAGGCTAAAGAGAGAATTTGTTTTGCCAAATTGACGAGGAAGTGTTCAAGGGTTAGTTCTACCCTTTTGGCCCCTCTAAGAGAGTACACACACTTTTTTTTTTATGATTAAATACCTCTGTTTGCCATAAACAGCATGGATACACATACTTTTAGTATTCATTCATTAAAAGATATATAAGATCAAAGTGATAGTATTCATTTAGGAAAGCTTTTAAAGGCATTTTCGATTCATTAATGAATGGCAAGTACAAAGATTTAAATAGAGTACAATTATATGCCAGCAGCATTATGATTCAATGTACAGAAAATATTTGGTGCACACAGAGTCAACTCAGTATTCCTGAAGGGCTTTCAGCCACAAACTAGGGACCGCTGACTTAGCTCAGAAACAAGATGTAAAAATGGGAAGGGGTGTTTTCTGGAATTTAAAGAAGGTGAGATAAAAACACTTTCCCTTAAACGTTGCAACTACATGAAGTTAGTTTCTTGAAATTAGCTTTATTCTATGTGCTTGGAAATCCCACCCATGTCACAGTTTTCCAGCTCTGCATCAAACAGAGAGGATTGCCAATAAAATATTTATTGAATCATGGTGATCTTGAGTATAACTTCAGTGGTGTTTGTCCTTTCAATAAACCATATTCATTGTGTTGTCTTCATGAGATTTGATAGTTTCCAAATGCAGGTATAGGAATAGAGGTGGGGGGGTGGACCCAAAGTCATTAAAAATAGAACCAGAACTGTAGCTACCACATGTGTTTTAAATATATTACGCATACAATTAAGAATACAGAATTGTAAAGAGGCTCTATAAATCATATAATAAAAACAGTAACACACCAACTTTGCTTAGCCACAAATAGGCCCTTAATAAAACTGGAGATTCTGTGATGATGTGGCTTTGGGATTGACTTAGTCCCTAGGAAGGACTTTAGCAGGCTGAAATAACTGGGAGCACATCCCTTTCTGCAAACTTAAAATGAAGAGGAAAAGAAACCCTCTTGCAAGTTAAAGCAGCTTAGTAGGTTCGGTATCCCTGGAAATTCTGCAGACTTTTACTACCACATATAAGTGCTACGAAATTCTAATATTCAGGCCAGGCTTTGGGGGTTGTTCCGTAGACAGTGTGAGTGAGTATTTGTGCCTTCAACTCCAGACCTAAACTAATCAGGAGAGTGAGGACAGGTCTTGTTGATGTGAAGATGGTGTGTAAATGATAAGGTGTTAATTTATGCAAACGTTAGTAATTACTAGTGCAAATGTTAGCACTTACTAATGCAAACGTTAGCAACTACTAGTACTAGTTATGCTCCTCTCCAGACTTTACCTCATTTGTTAGGGAAAATGACTTTCTGAAATATCTGGTATTTCAACATTATGAAGGGATAGTCTTTTCATGGGTGGGAGGAGGAGAATTCATAATTTTTTCTATTATATAGGCAGAAAAAAACTTTCTCTCATGGAAAATATTCAAAGATACCCCAAAGTAGAGCTAAAGATAAAATGAATTCCCATGTACATAGCATCCAGGTTTAGTATATAGCCAATATTATTTCATTTATGCTCTTTTATTCCTATACACACACACACACACACACACACAAAAGCTGGATTATTTTAAATACCAGCCATCATATCGTTTCATGCACCAATATTTCATTTATATCTAAAACATGACTCCTTTTTTTTTAACTTTTTTTATTGTATAATATGACATATATAGAGAGCAAAGAAAGAAAAAAGTAATAGTTTTCAAAGCACTCTTCAACAAGTAGTTACAGGACAGATCCCAAAGTTTGTCATGGGCTACCATACCATCATTCAGATTTTTCCTTCTAGCTGCTCCAGAACACTGGAAGCTAGAAGGAACATATATGCATTTTTTTTATCATCACATTTTTTTACTTTTTTGTGAAAAATAACATATATACTAAAAAAACAATAAATTTCAAAGCATAGCACAACAATTAGTTATAGAACAGATTTTAGAGTTTGGATGGGTTACAATTTCACAATTTTAGGTTTTTACTCCTAGCTGCTCTGTGATACTGGAGACTAAAGGAAGTATCAATACAATGATTCAGCAATCATACTTGTTTGTTAAACCCTACCTTCTCTGTATAACTCCATCATCACCTTAGATCTTCCTATCCCACTCTTTAGGGGTATTTGGGCTATGGCCATTCTAACTTTTTCATGTTGGTACGAACGATCAGTAATATAGGGTAGGGAAATGGATCTAGCTGATGTTCTGGAGAGGCTGGGCCCTCTAGGTTTCAGGGACCATCTGGTGGTTGTGGGTCTCTGGAAAGTTACACTAGTGCATGGAACCCTTGTGGAATCTTATATATTGCCCTAGGTATTCTTTAGGATTGGCTGGAATGGTTTTGATTGAGGTTTGGCAAATTATGACAGGTAGCAATGTCTAACTGAAGTTTGCATAAGAGTGACCTCCAGAGTAGCCTCTTGAGTCTATCTGAACTCTCCCAGCCAATGATAATTTATTAGTTACCCTTCTTTTCCCCCTTTTGGTTAGGATGGCATTGTTGATCCCATGGTACCAGGGCCAGACTCATCCCTGGGAGTCATCTCCCATGTCGCCAGGGAGACTTTCGCCCCTGGATGTCTCGTCCCATGTAGTGGGGGAGGGCAATGATTTCACTTGCAGAGTTGGGCTTAGAAAGAGTGAGGTCACATTTGAGCAACAAAAGAGGTACTCCAGAAGTAACTCTAAGGCATAGCTATAGGTAGGCTAAGCTTTTCTGCTACCTACATATGCTTCACAAGAGTAAGCCTCAAGATCAAGGACTTGGCCTATTGATTTGGGTGTCCCTAATGTTTGACATAATATCAGGGGATTCCCTGACCGTAAAGTTTAATAGTTCCATAATTTTTCTCCCATCCCTCAAGGGACTTTGCCAATACTTTTTGATTATCTGCTTAACATATTCTAAGATATATCCAGGCATTACCTTAAGCTATACAGGATTAAAGGCCCTCATTCTTATTCTGGGTTCCCTGTGTTTCAATTGTACAATGAGCTATCCAGACAGGTTGAGTTAGATTATGCGCTACAGAAAATTTAGGTTGTGGACAAATTAAACCTTTCTTCCTTTGGTCTCAAGGAGTAGGTGCAGTTCTAAAATATTTCATGTATGTTTAAAACATGGCCTTTTTTAAAAAAATCAAACACAATACCACTCATACTTAAGCCAGTATCAATTCCTTAATACTCTCTGATATAGTCAATATTCAAATTTCCCCAAATGTCCCATATTTATTTTTTATCAAATATATCTTCAACTTTTAAGGAGAGTAACTGTTTTGTTTTGTTTTTTAAAGAACTCGTATAATTGAAATGCCCTTGCAATTTCTCTTAGAAATATTTCTTTAAAGAAGTGCTTAGTCATGGGGCATTTTATCACAGATACAACAATCACTCTGGGCCCACACACTGTAAAACAGTAGAAAGAGACTTGGGCTTTTCTTTTCTTTTTTTTTTCCCTCACTATCTCACTCTAGGGCAGTACCTTACATTGCAGAGAGCTGGGAGTCAGTAAACCTTGATTCTAATCTTATTCGGCCACTATATAACTGTATAACCTTGAACAAATCCATTTTCTCCTCCAGATCTGTTTCCAGGCCTGTAAAATGAGTGGGTTAACCTACTTAATCTGTGCATTCCTTTCTGGCTCTTAAAGTTCAGCATATTTGATTTTATGTTTAATTCATTTCAAATACTATAGCTGAACGATGTTACTTGCAAAGACGAGGAGACTTCCGGCTGTAGGAAGAGGACAGCCAAATCCTAACTCTCCATCCCTTGGATAAGTGATTAAGCAATGCCTCAAGGTCGCATTGATTACAGTCATTTATTTTACATATCCATCTCTCCTACCAGATGTGAACTTCTAAAGGACAGGCATTTTTTCTTCTTCATCTTTCTATCATCAGAGTCCAGTGTAGTTTCTGGAGCCTGGAATCTGTTTGTTACATTAAAAAAATGGATGCACAGGCATCTTCCAGGATTACTGCACAGGTAAAAGGAGCTAATATACATAAAAGAACACTTTATATTACATATTAAAGAAGGCAAAATGTTATTATTTACATTTGAAACCTTACAAGTTGGCTATTTTATTCACTTATAAGAATTCTAATTTTCTTCTAACATTTTGTAAGAAGTCAAGCAACTTTTTGCTTTCTATGCAAATTCTGCCTCCCCCTGCAAAATTTTATATGCCCCTTTCTAGTTTCTTTTGGCTGTCATTTTTACTTTTATTTAAAAGTACAGGGCGGGCCACGGTGGCTCAGCAGGCAAGAATGCTTGCCTGCCATGCCAGAAGACCCAGGTTCAATTCCCGGTGCCTGCCCATGTAAAAAAAAAAAAAGGTACATCCCTAGTTGCTGTCATTTTAAACTTTACACTTTTTGGGTGCAATTTTTTTTTTTAGGTAATTTGGTTAGTAGCTTAGTGGCAGTCTAATTTAAATAAAGCATTTTTATTAACTCCTACAAATCAAAATAATACAGGAGGTAATGTAAGAACAGTTACATATAGCGGATACACAAGTTTTCTGACTTAGTAAGTGTTCAGCCAACCCAGTTCCCCAAAGATGATCCTGATTAAGCTTCCCACTTCAGCAAATGTGAAGAGTTCTGCCTTTGAATACTTCCCTAAATGGTCTGTCTCTCTTTTAAATGGCATCCAGTTTACCATTTAATGATTCTTAGTTATACTAGCGTATCATTTTGAAATGTGAACTTTTCCCTCAACTGTGTGCAAATCCCCTGGAGCACCATTTCCCGAAAAGAATAAGTACAAGTCCTAAGCAATCATCTTCACAAAGCCTGGTGACCAGATAATACATTTAGGAAAATTGGCACACATTCAGGAAAATTTGTGTATCACAACCACTTTTTAGTGATTCAGCATATTAAAGATTCTGGAAGGCCTTGCTGTACATAACTTCTATAAAGAAGTTATTTGCTGTATAACAGACTCGATTTAACTTGTTTAACTCAGCGTTTCTTAAACTTCCTTATTTTATGTACTACTAAAGAGAGAATGTCACTGTCAATAAAACCATGACTCAATGCTCAGAAGCTATCACATATAAGACATCCAAGGTGTGTTCATATCAAAAAACACCTCCGTCTTGAAATCAATGAAATGTGGTACATGACTTGTTTGCTCAAATAACATCTATCTACACAAGGAACATGCAATGTTTTTTTGAAAACCATACTCTAGCTTAGCGCTTCCACAATTATTTCAGAAGAGGACAGTTATTCTTTCCTATTAAAAAGTAAAAGAAGTAAACATTTTTAATTAAAAAAATAATAAATGCTAGTCATCCACTTTTGGCATGGAAGAAACTAACTTTGTCTGGTTAAAAAGTAATTTCCAGGTACACATTAGGATGTAACTGTCCAGCTGTCCTCAACGAGCAAGTAAATCTCATTTAATGAATGTGGCGTGTAATTAAATCAAGACGGTTGATAGGCTTCTCCACGCAGGTAGTTTACTTTCACTTGAAATAACCTCTTTGCATCTGAAGAGCCCCACGCCCTGAAGTGACTCAATTTCACACCACACCATTCAAATCTCCAGCATCCTCCAGGCAGCAGACCTGGGTGTAAAGCATCAGTGACTTCAAAGTGCGTCAGATGAAGTTTTGAGTGTTGGGGGGAAAGGTTGAAGGACCGGGAGAAGTTGACAGCGGGGGCTCTAGGGGCCTGGTACACATCTACCCGTTTACATCCTTCCTCCACCTCGTCCCGCGATTCCCGGGGCACTCGCCGGGGAAGAGACTGGGTACGATGTGGGCATGACTTTGGGGACACTGGGTCCCTGCGCACAGGCCCAGATTCCCCGCCTCCCACGGGGGCCACCCGCACAGCTGGGGCTTGGCCCCTATGGCGTTTCTGAGCGTCTGCATTGGACGAATCCCTCTTCCCGGACGCCCATCTCGGTGGTTCTTCCAGGCCCTCCGAGCTGGCCGGATCGTCCTGGGCCTTGCGTCGTCAATCGGGCGCGGAACAAACAGCCTTTACACTCGCTTTTGCCCCGCACTTCGCAGCCGTCGCCGCCCTCCACCGGGGTAGGTCTTACACAACCGCCCGCCTTCCCAGCCCGGAAGAAAGCGCGGCGGGCGGAGGTGCCCACCCAAGACAGCTGCGGCTTGGGGGGGCGCGAGGGGAGGCCGGACAGAGCCCTCCCCCGGACATGCAGAATAGGAGGGAGCAGCCTCCAAAGGCTCGGGAAGAAAAACTTGGGCGAGCTCGGCCGCGCTTCCCGAGGGCGCCGCATCCGCCCAGGAGATGCTGGCAGCCGGGACAGTACCTCGCGCGCGGGCCTCACCGTATTTATCCCCAGAGCAGTTTCCATGGCGCCGCCGCCGTCCTCCCCGCCCCCTCCCTGAGCCAAGTCCGGGCTGCAGTCGGGGTCCCGCCGGGCTGCGGAGGCCGCGAGCGGCTCCTGACCCTGGGAAGACCCGCGTCGTCTGGAAAAACCTGGGAGCGCGTGGGCGCGCCCCCCTCTTCCCCCACTCCGTACCCTTCCCACCCCAGCAGCTGTTGCCACTGCTGCAGCCTCAGCCCCCTACCCACCCGGCCGCGCCCTTGATCGGTGCACCACCATACCACCACCTCCACCACTCCCCAGCCCCCGCAGCCCCAGGGCCCGAGGGTGGCGCGGGGGAGGGGTGCGGCGGCGCAGGGAAGTTGCTGAGTTGCAGGGCACGCTCAGAAGTTGCAGCTGCAACGGCAACTTCCCTCCGCCTTCCCGGCTCTGAGACTCAGACCGTCACCCCGCGGCTCTCCGCTACCTGCTCTCTCCCGGGAGGCCCCGGCCGCCCCGCTCCCACCGCCGGCGCGGCGCCCCAGGCAGACAGCGCCGCGGGCGGGGCCGGACCAGCCCGAGTTTCCGGGGGTGGGGGGGACGGGTCAGGATCCCCCCCACCAGTTCTCCGCTCGGCCCGGTGCTTTTCAACATTGCAAAGCCCAGCACTCGGGCAGACTTCGCCCTCAGGCTCCTCCGCCCCCGCCCGGGCTACAGAGTTCGTGGAAAGTGTTAGGGTTTTCCAACCCCGCCCAGGAGGGGGCTACGCCGGAGGAAGGGCTGGGGTGGGGGGTGGGGGTGGAGCTGGAAGGCTCCTCTGGGGGTCCAGGTCGCCGACAGGTGCTTGCGCACCCGGGTGCCCTGGGTGGGGTCCGCACAGGGCCGCGCCGGGAAACCGGGAGGAGGGTGGCTCCCCATGGTATCCCCAGCAGAGCCCGACGCCGAGTGCATCCCGCCCTCGGCGGCGGAGGCAGAGCCCTGGAGGCCTGCAAGGGAGGTGGAAGAAGAGGAGGGGGAAGAGAAAGGGGAGGGAGGGATGCGAAAGTGGGTCAGGAATGTAACTGGACGCTGCGCACCCCCCACGCACATCCCCACCCCCACCCTCCCGCACTGTGGCCGCGCCAGCCTTGGAAAGACAGTCATCTGTTGTTCCCCGGCAATAACGGGGGGCGGTTACCAGGGGACCCCGAGGGATGTGTTTCTCTATGTCCCTCTGGGAAGAAAAACTTAGTTGCCTCAGTAACAGAGTTTGGCTTAAAGTGGATGTCCTAGGTGAGCCTGGTGGGGAAGGCCACAGGGCAGTAGGGGATGGATTGGCTTTTCTTATCACTGAATCGACAAGTGGAAAAGAGATGGGGAGGTGGCTTTTTGCTCAGTTTTGTTTTTGCTTTTTACCATTTCGGAGAACAGTAAGTTAAACATTAAGTTTTGTATTAGGGTTTGAGTCTTCCAGCCATCCGTTCGCCAGAGTTCCTAGCACAGGCTGATTTAGTTAGTACAAAGGTTTGAAGTTGATATCCTAGAGTTGGAAGGAGCAAGGGACAGTGACAGTTTTGTATTTGGGGAAGGCCTGAGAAAGAAACATGAAAAGGCCTTTATTTAAAAAAAAAAAAAAAATGAAGCCTGTCCTCTTCAAAACAGAAGAAGTGAGAGCAGGCCAGTTTCCTCTTGAGCACATGGTACCTCATACCCCTCCCCAAGCACTGATTGGGAAACTGACGGGTTTGGGGTTTGAATGCTAGTGAGACAAGCAGGGTAAAAATAAATAAATAAATAAAAATAAAAGATGAGACTGCAAAGGGAAAACTTAGAATTGCTTACAGCCTAAACTTTTCCTGAGTACCGTTCCAGGGCTTTATCCCTTTTATCTTCTGCCTTCTTTGGTCCAGTGGATCTTAGTCATAGGGCTTCCAAAGAGCAGTGAAGTTGCAAACTCAGAAGAATTGTGCAGTTTCTGTAGTTTTATTCAGAAGCAAAAAGGGGTGTGTTAACCTCTAAGGAAATGTTAAGAGTTATCAAAAAAAGCTGCCTTAGGAATTAATGTAAATTTCTGTTTCCAAGGCACCCTAGATAAATTTCTGTTTTCAAGGCACACCTAAATTGAGATGTCTTACTTTAAATGGTATATATTTCTAGGAGGCAAAAGAAATGGGTCAATTGAATCTTTGTTAATTGAGCCGTATTCAAATATCTAGAAAGAGATTATTTTGTTGTGAAAACTTTTGTGGTGATCTAATCAACCACTTTACTGGGTTTTGTTTGTTTGTTTGTTTGTTTTTTGGTAACTAGGTGACCTTCCCCGAATTGTCCCTCTAGTAAAATGGGCATAATAATTATACTTGGTCTTCATTAGGATAGTAGATTGCATGTTTTTATGTTACCTTCTGAAGAAAGAATTTTCCATTATTATGTTTGCTTGAACTGCAGTTACAGCTATCATTGGAAGCTGACAAATTTCAAAAATTAAATAGTCTTGCGTTCTGAATGAAAATGGCAGAGTTAGACAATCATTTTCTGGAAACTTGAAAAAAAATTAACACGTTCATGAGCTTAGCTTTTATCCCACTGTTTAGAAGCATGATTTTCTTCTATTCTGGTTCAAACCAGTACTGTTGCTATGAAAATTAGTTGATAATTTAAGTAAAATTAAGTTGTAAATTTTCTTTTACCTCCCATCTCTTCTCTCCACCCCCAAACTTCATCTCTGAATTCATTAAATAAAGGAATGAATATTAAGAAAGGATTAGTAGGGTTCTTAATATTATATACATTTAAAACATGAGATAAGTAAATTTTTTGCACTTTTCAAGACATCATCTATATAGCAAGACTTAATCTGTGTATAGCAAGTTTTCACATAGATTATTTTAGACAATGTATTTGTAATCACCTACTCACTGACACCTCCAAATTATTATTATTTTTGTTTGTTTTATTTTTTGGAATTAAAAACTTTTATTCTGCAGAAGACACTTTCAAGAGGATACAAAGACAAATCAGTGACTGGGAGAAAGCATTTGCAAATCACATATCTGACAACTTGAACCTCAAGTTCTATATGAGAACAACTCAATACAAAATGGACAAATGATTTGTACAGATACGTCCCAGAGAAGATAAACTAATAGCAAATGAGCCATGAAAAGATGCTCAGCATCAATAGACAAATGCTAATTGAAACCACAGTATGATGCCATCAAATGAGTAAAGTTAAAATCTTGACAATACTAAGTCCTGGACAGAACGCAGAATAACTGAAACGCTCATGTATTGCAGGTGAAAATACAAAATGGCACAGTCACTTTGAAAAACAGGTTTTTTTGTTTTTTTGTTTCTTAAGGTGTTGTGTCTATGTGCAAATCATGTACGAGGTGCGAAAATATGGAATGCTTCACGAATTTGCGTGTCATCTTTGCGCAGGGGCCATGCTATTTTTGTCTGTATCATTCCAATTTTGGTATATGTGCTGCTGAAGCAAGCACTCAAATTATTTTTTGAATGAATGTGTGTATATACATATATATTTTTTCCAATGCAGTTTTACTGAGATTATATTGACACACCATACAAACCATCTGAGGTATACGATCACTGGCTCACAGCATCATCATATAGTTGTTCGTACAATCCCATGATCCATTTTAGAACATTTTCATTACTTCAGAAAAGAAATAAAAATAAAGAAGAAAACCCAAATCCTCCCATGCCCCCTATGCCCATCCCCTATTATTGACCCACAGTATTGGTGTAGTACATTTGTTACTATTGATGAAAAAATATTAAAATACTACTGTTAACTGTTGTCCACAGTTTGCAGGAGGTACATTTTTCCCCTGTATACCTCGCTATGATTAGCTCCTTTTAATAGTGTTATACATTTGTTCTAGTTCATGAAAGAACTTTTTATATTTGTATAGTTAATCATGGACACTGTCCACCACAAGATACACTGTGTTAAACATACCCATGTTTTAACCTCCAACTTTCCTTCTGGTGGCGTACATGACTCTACACTTCCCCTTGAATGAATGTATATTTTAATCATCTTAGCTATCTATTTTGGATACAGAACTGTGTTAAACAAACACACATTGTTTGAAGACTTAATTCTAATATGGACTGCTTGGGAGGGACAACTAGATGACAAATACAAGAAAGTTTAACTGTTCAGGAGTTAAATAAAAAACACCCAACTTAAAAAAAAAAGTGCTTATATGTGTTATAGGAGATGATGAATCCATATACAAAAGTGACAATGAGTTGAGAAGTAGAATTATGAGAGGTTTAGAACTTATTTTTCTTCTTGTTTCTGTTTACGCACTAAAATTGTAGCAACGAACCTATATTGTTTCTACATAGGCGTGAAAGGCTCGCTTCTTTTTAGGTAAGTGCTGCCAGGCTGGCAGCATACAACTGACTGTCATTCGGCGAGAGGTCAGACATGAGGGGCTGTGGAAGCTTTCAGGAGGGATGGGAGCAGTGGGCTGGACCAGAAGGGTCCGTGTGTTGGAGACAAAGCTAGGGACCAGGTAGAATGCAAAGGAAAGGGGGGAAGGCACACCCTTGCTTAGCAAAGGCTCCGATGTTGTAGAACACTGGGCGTGTTCCAGGAAAGCAGCTGCCAGGTGGCAGCCAGCAGGAAGTGCTTCAGAGGGAGGTGGTAGGACTTGAACTTAGGCCTTAAAAGGATGTACAGGATTTTTATAGCTTCAGAGGGAAAGCCATTCCTAGTGGCAGAAGTGATAAAAGTCAAGAGGCAGGAAATTGCAGGGCATGTTTGGGGATTTAAGGTGAGCTGTGCTGGGGGAAATGGCTCCGGTATGAAACCTGTCATTCAGATGATAGATGAGGGCCAGACCCCTTAGGGACCATGAATGTCTGCCCAAGGTGATAGGACTTTATGTGTAGGTAATGGGAAATTATGAAAGGGTTTTGGGCAGGGCAAATACATGGTTGAAGCTGGATTTGGGAATAATCTTGTAAGTTAGATTGGAATGGGTAGGGAATTTAGGGACCCTGAAGTGGCTATTCGGGGACCGAAGGGGGATCAAGGATAGCGTTAATGAAAGGCAATTGTTACCCTAAAATATAATTTGATGATATTTTGTAATGTTTGGATGTGGAAGACAGTGGATTGGAAGAGTCTGAGATGACCCTAGTTTTAAGCCTAGATGATTTGAGAGGTGATACCATCAACAGAAATCGGAGCAGAAACTAGTGTGGTAGGGTTGAATTTGAAAAGGGAAATTTGAAGCAATGATGGGCAGCTGGGTCTTGATGATTTATGGGAGCTGGGTGGGTCATGACTAAAGCTAGGAGTCCTCTACTTCGGGCATGTAGCAACTCCTAATTTTGAACTTGATGGCAAAGAACCAGTTTAAGGGAGCATCCACAATTAGAATTTGTCTCAGCATTGTTTTCAAAATCCTCCTCCTTCCTCAAAGAACCCAAGCTAGTCAGTCCTTCCTGGTGCTGGATTTAGAAGAGTTTGGCCAAGTCAGCACTGTTGTACCAGAGGTGCCTTAACCCAGTGCCGCCCTCACCTGTGTCATCAGATTAAAAGCCTCACCCCATAGGCACTGAATCAGAATCTCCTGGGCTGCACGTCCATATTTTTAATAAGCTTTAGAGGTCACTCTGACATGGGTTCGTTTGGAGGAACCAGTTTGAGGTACATCCCGAGACCTCCCTCTGAGGCATCCTGCCCCATCATAGAGGGAGGGCATTCTTAACTTTTCACACATGACTTTCAAGCTGTTTTTTTGTGTTTGTCTTTTGTTCTGCCTTTGTGTCCCGACAGCAAGGATAGGCAGGGCTGGAAGTCATATTTACGATGACCTGCCGCTTTCATAATTTAGGCCTGGTGGAGAAGAGTAGATGGAGGTGTGAAAAGTGCTCTGCCCAGCTAGGTAGGAAAGGAAGGAGATTTGGGTTTAAGAACTGTGTATGGCACAGAGTGACTAAAGCTCTGTACACTGAATACGTGTTGAGGGTGATGCAATAGCCTGGGCTCTGGGCAGACCACTTCCTGTACCTTGGGATACTCAGACCAAGGGTGTGGCATTTGGCAGTATCCTCAGGAGCAGAAAGTTTGGCCGATCCTCTTCAAGGGAGCTGAGCTGTGAGAGGCAAGGCAAGGTATTTTTTTAAAACACAGTGGAAGAAAGCTGTAGGCAATTAGATCATAAGGTGCTGAGGTTGAGAGAAGCGTGGAGAGTCAGAAAGGTAGGGTTGGATTTCTCAAAGGTGATAACCTTTCACACCTTTTTCAAGGAACACCTGTCTTTGTGCCTCTTTATTTTTTTATGGCCAGAGAAATAAACGTCTGTCCTATGGAATGGCAGCTGTACTTTTTGTCACAGCCAACTTTTGATTAGCCTGCTGCTGATCATCTTGTTCCAAACCAGCATGCCAGCCCACGTGCTCTTCTCCCCTCATTGTTTATTAGCTATAAAGTGAGAATTCACATGTCCCGTGGGCTAGGAGGTAGAAACTCATGTTTCAAATTCACAGAGGGTGGGGGCCAACATCCCAGCCCACCCCCAAACACATACACACAATGGCTTTATCCATTTTTCTAAATCTCTAATAACTCTGGAAGGTAAGGATGGGTTATTATTATTATTTTTTCATTGAAACCCCTCCCCCTCTAAAGAGCATTGGAAGATGATAAAATCTAGGATTTTTACTTCATTTTGAATATGAAAGAGTATTCTAAAAATGTCAGAAAATGAAACCCAGGCTATAGAGAAAACTATCTAAAAAGGAGAGTGATATTAAGTGCCAACACCTGCAATACTCCTAAGAGTATTTCTCCTAAGAGAAGACTATTTTCTCCTAAGAGAAGACAGAGGGTTCTCTTATAGGATAGACTTGCCCTAGTATGTGCTTTCATGGTAGTTAACTGACAAGTTAATCAGTACAGAGGAAAACAGCTAGTTGGTGCTTGAGATTTCTAAGGAGCCAAAAATAGAACGAGCATCTTGACCCAGATTTTAAAGTTCCCATGGCGCTGTGAGTATAGAACTAAAGAAGGCATCGATCTAATGTGAATTTATAGAATTTAATTTCCGCAGTTTCCTTGAGTTCTTAGAGTTTGCTTTCCTATACTCAGTCGAAAAATTACCTTGACCCACACTGAAGGGTTACTCATATTCACCACTGTTATACAAGTTTGCTAGTGAAATACATCCTACTATTATTTATGAAAATATAGGGATTAACAGTCTAAAAAGTTCTTAGTGCGTGGGACCCTTATATGGAATTGTTTTTAAAGTTAAATCATTAAATAGGATTCAGAAGAAAGCTCTAGAAACCTTATTACCCCAACCTATTAACAATTCACTTTTTTCTTAACATTAGAAAACTTATTTTCACAGCCACTTGCTGTTTGCACTGTCATTCGTAATTCCCACAAAACAGGTTTGAAGGTAGTCAGTCCAACAGAATGTCAACTACAGATCCAAAGAGGTTGTAGGTTCATGTTTTACCAAAAGAGAAATGCCTTCACTCACCTCTCATGGCTTTGGAATTTTACAGCTTATTGAACCATTCTCCATTGAAAAAGTACTCCTGAAATTGAGAAAATGTACAGCATCACTCTGAGTTTATCTTATTCAAAACTGCTTTAGTTACCTTTGCTTATCGGTCCTGAAAAGATGTGTTAAAACCAGTTCAGCAACTTTTTTTTATATAGCAGGCTTAGAGGGCCTTGAGGAAAGAGTTTTGAAACCCTATCAGTGGGAGAGCTAAAACTGAACTCTGAACGCTTTTAAACAAGAATATTCATGATACACATTTATTTGTTTGGGTTCACCTTTTTTTAAAACCCACGATTTCATAGGAGTTAATTACCAATGAAAGATTTTTCCAGTGATAGAGCCACACCGAGTACAGGCTATACAGAGTTTCAGAAAGAAAGAGACAGTTTATTCTGTATGGGATCCCAGTATATTCGCAATCCTGCACCCTGCTCCCCAATTCACTGCATTCTGTTTAGGAGTACTCCTCAAATAGTGAATACAATACTTTGTATTGTAATGGTGTTGAAGTACAGTATTTCTGAGGAGAGCACTCTCTAAAGGATTAATTTGGGATTCCTGGAGTTATTTTTAATAAGATACCATCATTTTAGTGATTTGAAGGGTAAGGATATGACTGTACTATTTTACATTGCAGTTTAGAATACATATGTCCTTCTCAAAGCAGTAAAATCTTGAACTTAATGGGTTAACAAAGTGACAGGGATGGTAAATTCATATTGCTGCATCTCAGACCCATAGAAAATGCAAGTTGAGATTTCCTGGGAGTTGAGCATATCTTCGTCTGAACTTTTATTTTAAAGCTAATTTCTCACATTTCACCAGAAAAATACTCAGCTTTTAAATTCCATCAAGCCACATCTGCCTATTTTTTCTGGTGAAACTGCAATGTCAAGCTTAGAAAATTGCTGTACTGCCTGTTAATACAGAAATATATTGTATTATAGCTGCACCCTTTGCTTTGTCATTCCTGGGTTTAGCAGGACCGTCTCACTCATGAAATGTCGGCTTAGCCTTCAACTCACATGTATTTTACTTTGGTTACTTTGGTCCTCAGCCAGCCTCCTATTTGACACAGGCAGTAGAGGAGCTTCTAGATGTTGAACTGTTAATCTTTTTATTATTTCCTGTCACTTCTCCTCATGATTGATGTTCTTGAGCCTGATTTGGAGGGGGGGCGGGTAAGAGTGGTGAAAATGACTTTGAAAGCACCTTTGAAAAGGAGTAGTTTAAGTAGGTCTTAGGTCTTACCTGAGACCACGAAAGAAATGAAAAAAGTATGCCGTATGTTTGGGTAAGCCGTGGGTAGGCCTTGCAGTGAATGAGTGAGCATTCTAGAATATGCACGCTTTATAGTCGAAGCAAAGAGGCTTTTTTCTCTTGTGTTTTTGCAGAGATTTAAGTGATGTAGATCTGGAGGTCTGTGGTGTGAGGTAGGGCCAAGAATTTACAGATGATTGGTGTTGAGTTCTACGAAAAGGTTACAGAATGGGGGCCTCTTGCCTTTAGAATTAAAAGTAAAATTCCTTTTGGTTGGTAGGCATTATCCAAACTCAGGCCCTATTGTCTCTGAGACCCCCTGGCTACTCCGCATCCTTGGGTTCTATAAGCCGGAGGCTTTGGAAGCTGAAGGGATGCATTAACTCTATAAACCCCACACTCTGCCCCACCCATTCAGGGTAATTCTCTGAGCTATGGGAAGACTAATAGAATCTCTATTTGTAGTGTTACCTGGTCCTTCTGCAACACCTGTTTTCTGTAGACTTTTATCATTATAGTAGTAGCATATTGTTTATAAATTAAAAATGTATATGTTTGGGGATATGCACAATGTTTTTTTTTTTTTTTACAGACTATGTGTGTGGGTGTGTGTGTGTGTACTTTTAAAAAGCTTGCAGATCCTATTTAAGAGAGTTTACAATGAGATAGAAATGTTTTCCATGCCATGTTACACATGAGAACCAGAAAGCACAGAATAAATCTAAGGGGAGAGGTTTGGTGCTAAAATAAATTATTAGCAGTAGTATTATCGTTATTAATTCAATGTGACTTATACAATCTGTTTGATTGTATAAAGAAAGTAGCTTTCTTGGGGGGTAGACCTGAGGGTGGTGGTGAAAATAGGGAGTTAATTTTTTAACAGTTTGGTTTCACCACTGTGATTCTATTCTGTGAGAAGTAAACTTTGGGAAGTTACCCTAAAATGCCAACTTCTGGCAAGGGTATAACATCGCCATCCACATATATCCTGGTGCATTTTTTGGAAAGTGTCCACACTGGCAGGAGTTTTCCAAATAAAACATTTGTTTCAGTAAACAAGTGTTTAATCTACCCGTCTGAGTGAAGAGTTCTAAAACCAGTGTTTGTTTTGCCAGCAAACATTTTGTTTCAATACTTGCTGCTAAACAAGTGGGTAAGATTTAAGAGGTTTCCCAGTAAAAACAAATGCAGAACCATTTTCAGAAACCTCTGGCAGGGCAGAAATCTATTTGGGGTCGGAGAGTGTGAGTTTTGAGGAAATAATTTGTACTTTCTGTGTAGCTCTGTACTTAGTTACAGTCAGCATGGAAGCCTCCGGTTTGAGGAAGGACCTTTAATTATTTTTTAAAGCATACGACTCAGATATATAAGAATTATTAAACAAAAACTATTCTTGACATGCTGTATTTAAATTTTACATCCCACCCTTAACATGTGACTAAAGCATCAGTATTTGCTCTGCTCTGAATTTCTGACCTCTTTTCTGATTATTTTTATGTTGATTCCTATAATGTGTCATGAACCCAACACCCAAGTTAGTTACAAAAACTTATAATGTTTTAACTTTTTGTGAAGATGGCAGTAAAATCAAATTATCGTTTGAGTAAAATCAAATCAATAATGTTGCTCTTATTGAGGGCTGCCTGTTCTAATTGAACAGAGCTTTTTTTGCCTGTAATGAATTATCTTCGGAAATACATCTTTGCATTTTTTAATTTGAATGTTCTAGTGTGGTGTGCTTTTCTTCTTGCTCAGGAAGATACAATTATACTTTCTTTTTTTTTTTTTTTTTTTTTTTTAATTTGCATATGGGCAGGAGGCACCAGGGATCGAACTCCAGACCTCCAGCACGGTAGGTCGGAGCTCTGCCTGCTGAGCCACGGCAGCCGCCCCAATTGTACTTTCTTAAGAGGATAATCGGAAATTATGAAATATTGTACACATGTAGAAGGGTGTGTGACATAGGTACGCACAGTTTATTTTTTAACATTTTTATTGTGAAATGTGACGTATATACAAAAAGGCAGTACATTTCAAAGTACATTATGGCAATCTATAGAGCAGATTTCAGAGTTTGGCATGGGTTACAGTTATACAACTTTAGGTTTTTCCTTCTACCTGCTCCAAGACACTGCAGACCAAAAGAAATATCATAAATGATTCAGCAGTCATACTCATGTGTTAAATCCTACATTCTCAGTTATAACTCCTCCTTCTTCTTTGATCCTTCTCCCAGTTTGTAGGGGTATTTGGCCTATGCCCATTCTAACTTTTTCATGTTGGAAAAGGCTATCGATAATATGGGATGGGGGATGGAACTAGTTGATGTGGTATATACAGTTTAAAGACTAATGAACAAAGGATTCTCATGTGGCTCTTTATTAAGAAATAAAATAAATTAAGAAATAAAACATGATCTTAGAACTTTCTTTACTTCAAACCAACCTCAGCACTGCTGTATAAACCACTTTATGTCCTTCTCCCCATGTGTGAATATACTACAATGCATTTATCTGTTTTACTATTGATGGACATTCGAATAGTTCAGCTTTTGACTTCCGTGAAGAAGACTGTCAAGAACATTCTTGTGTAGGTTTGAACATATGTACAACTGTTTCTCTAGGATGTACCTGGGAGGAGGTTTGTTGGGCCATAGGGTATGCATGTTTTTAACTTTGTGCCATAATTCCAAACAGTTTTCCAAAGTGGTTGTTCCAGTTTGAATTCCCACCGTATATGAGACATCCTATTACTCTACATCTTCGCCAAAGCATGTTAGACTTTTAAAGTTTTGCTGACCTGGTGAATATGAAATGGCATTTCATTGTGGTTTTAATTTGCTTTCTCCTGATTATTGGTGAAGTTTGTTGGCTGTTTGGTTATCCTTTTCTCTTAAGTATATATTCAAATTTGTTGCCTGTTTTTCTATTGGATTGTTTGTTTTTCTCTTACTGTTCTGTTAGGAGTCCTTTATATATTCTGGTAGGAGTCTATTGTCATTTATATGCGTTGCAAATATCTTCTCCCACTTTGTGACTTATCTTTTTACTCTCTTTTTGGCACCCTGGATCCATGCAGATTCTTAATTTTAATATTGTCAGATTTATCATTCTTTTCCCTATGGTTTAGATTTCTATTTCCTGTTTAGGAAATCTTTCCCTATTCTAGGAAGCTGGAGATATTCTTCTGTATTCTTTATAGATACTTTATAGTTTTGCCTTTCACATATAAGTCTTGGATTCACCTGGAACTGATTTTTATGAATGGTGTGAGGCAAGGGTCCAGTTGAATTTTTTTGTCTAAATAGATGTTTGGTTGTCCAGGCACCATTTATTGAAATGTCCATCTTTTCCACATACTACTACTTGTATCGTATATCTTACGCCCATATGTGCTGTGTCTTTTTTCAGTGCTCCCTATCCTGTCTCATTGCTACTTGTTAATGCCTGCTTCAACTCTACATTAACTTAAGTATTACAGCTTTATAATAAGTCATGATATCTGGTAGGGCATGTTCTTCTGCCTAGCCCTTCAATAATGTCTTGGTGTTGTTAACTTCATCTTTCTATATACATTTTAGAAACAGCTTGTTAAATTACCTAATGGAACCAATTGGAGCCCTTAGTAGGTTGGCATTGAATTTGCAGGTCAATTTGAGGAGAGCTGGCATGTTTGCAGTATAAAGTCTACTTCTTGAAAAGGCAGTGTATATACTTGCTAAAATCATGGTGCCTGAGAGGTGCATGGGTAGTTCAGTGGTAGAAGTCTTGCCTGCCATGCAGGAATGCAGGAGACCCCAGTTCGATTCCTGGCCTATGTATGCCAAAAACAAAAACAAAAACAAAAAAAACCCCAACAACGGTGCTGCAATAATGGAATATTCACATGGAATAAATGAATGAAATGAAGCATGCTGCCCAACACCCTGAGTTCAAATTTCTGGCTCCCCTCTTTGGCTGTGTGATCCTACAGAATTTACTGAACTTCTCTGTGCCTCAGTTTCCTTAATCATAAAATAAGGATTGTAATAGTACCTATCTTGTAGGGTATTTGAGAGGATTCAATGATTAAGTGTGTTACATATATGTGTTACGTGCTTAGAATTATAACAGTACCTGACACATAGAAAAATTACATAAATGCAGGGACAGTCTTTTTCTCTGCTAATTTATATCTTCTGCAAAGTCTCAGTAAAATTTTGTAAAAGGTTTACACGCTTTTCATCCTCATTATTCCTAGGAACCTAAAACTTTTTACTTCTATGATAAATGTTATTCTTAAAACATTTTTGAGTGTGCACCATATCATCATGTTTCTATTTAGTATGTTTTGAGTGACAATTATGAGTTTTGATTAATAATGATTAAGTGCTTGTATTACATAAGATACTGTCTGGAACAAACCAGAAATATGGACACTTCCACCTCAGGGATTGTCTGTTGTAATTACTGCTCTGCCCTCATGGGGTCTGTGCTGGTTTGAAAGGAAGTATGCCCCCTAAGAAAAGCCATGTTTTAATATAAGTCCCATTTCATAAAGGTAGAATAATCTCTATTCAATACTGTATGTTTGAAACTGTAATGAGAGCATCTCCCTGGATGATGTGATTTACTTAAGAATGGTTGTTAAACTGGATGACATGTCTCCACCCATTTGAGTGGGTCTTGATTAATTTCTGAAGTCCTATAAAAGAGGAAACATTTTGGAGAATAAGGGATTCAGAGAGAGCAGCACCATGAAGCAGAGTGCACCAGACAGTGACCTTTGGAGATGAAGAAGGAAAAGGCCTCCGGGGGAGCTTCATGAAACCGGAAGCCAGGAGAGAAAGCTAGCAGATGACTCCGTATTCGCCATGTGCCCTTCCAGCTGAGAGAGAAGCCCTGACTGTGTTCGCCATGTGCCTTCTCACTTGAGAGAGAAGCCCTGAACTTCATCGGCCTTCTTGAACCAAGGTATCTTTCCCTGGATGTCTTTGATTGGACATTTTTATAGACTTGTTTCAATTGGGACATTTTCTTGGCCTTAGAACTGTAAACTAGCAACTCATTCAATTCCCCTTGTTAAAAAGCCATTCTGTTTCTGGTATATTGCATTCCGGCAGCTAGCAAACTAGAACAGGGTCAAAGACTTCACCCCTTTGAAACCCATCATCTCACAGAATAATATTTGCATCCCATTGGCTCTGTTGTTAAAACCTGTCTGAGAATTTGGACAGTGTGGTGATTGTATCCTGTATATCAGGTTGCTCTCAATGGATTACTTCCTTTTAATTTATGAGATCATTATACTTCGGTATTTATTCCTTGATCACTCACGATGTGCTTGAGATCCTTTTAGGTTTTATTCCAGACGCCCTTATCCTTTCCTAAAGTCTGTACTGCAGATGCCAGGCCTTGGGGATTCCCATCACAGCTACAGACATTTACTTGCCTCCAGCATGAGTAAGATTTCTCTGATGACAACTCACGCGGTTCCTTTTCCATGTGACAAAAGTGTCACAGATGTTTTGATGGAGTTACAGTTATTAAAAAAGAAAGAAAAGAACAAAATAGATCTACGGGCTCCCCCGCTGGATTTGTGTCTTCCTCTGGCTTCTGCTCTTTGGCTTTCAAACGCGGTCAGGCTCCTCCTGACAGGGGAGCAGAGATAAAAGCTGCAAGGTGCTGTGTGATTTTTCTCCGTTATCGCAGGCGGCAGAAACTCAAAGTGAAACCAGTGAAAAAAACCAATGTGTTCTTAATGGTTTTTACCCAAACCATAAATCCCTCTCTTGGAGAGAGAGGGGAATCACCCAAAATGTGGCCCTGTTTCTTCACCGTGTTCCACAGCAGCATTTCTCAGTACAGTTCAAGGAGAACCTGCATTAGATTCACTCAGGGAGTTCATTTTAAAGGCAGTTCCTGGGCCTGGCCTAATCGACCAAGGGTGTATGGCTTGGGGGGGAGGGGAAGAGGATTTGAATGTTTTGAAAGTTCCTCTGGTGATACTGACAGACAGGAATTGGTCACAATGCTGAAGGTGATAGAGGCTCAGTTTTCCGTCCATTGTGATGTGTCACTGAGTGGAAATTTTCCAGAGAGGGTTAAATAGTGCCATTAATGCTTGAGTGCCATATGTCAGGCAGTGTCCTAAGCTTTTCACCTTTACACCTATGAGCAGGCTACTATTAGTAATCAATTTCCAGTGTGCAGGAGAGGAAAGAGAAGCACAGAGAGGTTAAGCAACTTGCCCAAGTCACACAGCTTAATACAGTCTTGTCATTTTCTTTGTGGGTCCTCCAAGCAAAATCTGCCAAAAACTTTCATACATTTTTTGTATATTGTAAAAAGAACTGGCTTCCAGTAGAAAATGGGCCCAAAGGGTCTATGTGGATCATAACCATGTCTTGATGTTGTATAATGTGCCTTATAAATTGTTCATTCTTTTAGAGAATTCTTATTGAGCATTTTGATATCCCTACAGCTTGGGGGTAAGGAGTCCACAAAAGGGAGGTGTATAGTCTCTGCCATGCAGGAAATTATAGTGTCTCAGACAAACTAGAAACTTCTTAGCACGTACTGGGTGCTAGTACGCAGATGAGAGAATTTGGGGGTGGGGAGGCATAACTACCATCCATTGAGGTATAACCTATTACCAGGCTCTGTGCTAAGGGTTCTAAATATATTTTCTCATTTATTTTTCACAAGAACCCTCTTCTTTAAGTTCTATTAATGATCCACTGACCGGGTGATGGAAGAGTTTTGGTATTGGGTGGTGGTAATAGAAGCACAGCATTGCAAGTGTAATTAATAGCACTGAACTATATACTTAAAAGCAGTTAAAAGGGGAAATGTTATGTTGTATATATGAAACCACAATAAATTTTTTTGAAGTCCTTTGAAGAGGAAGCTAAGACTTAGTAAAACAATGTACGCATGGTCATCCGACTTCCATGCCAAGGTTGTGATATGAAGATAAAGCCTGTCTCTCTCCTGATCCTGAGGTTTTATCCTCTGTGCTTTCTGCTCTTGACTGTAGGATCAAATAGGATGTTCTGTTTTCTAAAAGAGAAGTGATACCCATCTGATAGTGAGCCACACGGCCCAGTCATTATCACACTGGTGTTTAGAGATCTTTTCAATAGTTTACAAAGCTAATTATCATTGACTTGGTCTTGCCATTTTTTCTTTTTTTTTTTTCTGGCATGGGCACACTCTGAGAATCGAACCTGGGTCTCTGGCATGGCAAGCGGGAATTCTGCCACTGAGCCACCATTGCACCGCCCTGGTCTTGCCATTTTGTCCGCTGGTCCTGGGTCCCTCACTTAGCCTTAGAATCCAGTGATAATATTATCAAGTTCAGGTTCATGGCCTGTAACAAGGTTGAAAGCTGTGTGGGGGATGGAGGAGGCCCAGAACTGTTTTCTGAAGGAAGAAAGCAGCTTTTCCCATTCGTGCTCCTTTGCTGACCACCGTGGAGAGGTGTGTGTGGAAGGGAGGTGTCTTCTGTACTCTAACTGGGTCCCTTAATTTTCATGAAAGGACATTCAGTGTTTTGGTATTGTGCCATACATAGGTAAGAATTTAATATAATTACTTTTTAGCTGCTCCTGGTATTGTTCCATGTATAGGTAAGAATTCAGTATAATTATTTTTGAGCCACTTTAGAATTGTGGAATTCTAGATCATGAAGAAACCTTAGAAATCTTCTAGCTCAGTTTCTCCATCTTACTGAAAAGAGAAGGAAGACCTTACGTGTATTAAGGGACTTGTTAGCGGTAGGAACTCAGTTCCCGACCCCAGAGAAGTGGCTTCATTCTGCCCCTTTAAACCTACTTCCTGCTGGCACTGAATCATGTCATGGATAAGCCATAGGAACTTTAACTTCAAAATGATCCATATGGTGGCGCTTTCTCTTTGGAGGCAGATTTACCTTCCTAATTATAGGTTATTTAGGCTAATGATACAATTATTTTA
>PVIY010015806.1:0-52908 GCA_004026745.1 Myrmecophaga tridactyla | reverse complement strand
TCTTATTCTGAATTCATTATATATTCCTTTGAACAAATTCTCAGAGAAAGTCAAATGACTTGTATCACTTTGTGAAACAATAATGAAGATGGACCTTGCTTATATATTAAACAGAACATTGCATTATGTTAAAAAAAAGATCTTTATGATAAATTGATTCCAGCATCTTTTGCTTCTCTGTAGTTGGCGATTTTCACTCAATAGTTTTTTTTCTCCCATTAATTCATTACTTGTATAAACCTGGGAAGGGACACATTAGGGGTTAAGAATAAGTTCAGGGAGTTGCCAGCCTTTTCACATAATGGTTTTGTAGCTGAGCAGGTTCCTTAAGCTCCTGAAAACTTCAGGGACTGTGAACTATGGGAATATATTGTATTGATTTCATTTGAACTATGGGAAAAATAATTACTGCTCTCTTTTGTTGCAAAAATTACCTAATACGTGAATATGAATCTTTATAGGTTGTTAACACAGGGTTTGAAGTTTAGTTATTATTCAATATTTGTAATTATTATAACTATTTTAATGAATTTCTATCCAGTAGAGGTATAGTCTCTGTGTACTGAATAGAAATAGGAAATTTTTGGAAGAATTTTCTCCCAGTGCAATTTTTATTGACGTCCTTCCTTTTGATGTATTGTTCTGCAAAGGAGGTGTCGCTAAAAATGATGCAGGTTCATTTTACATGTCTAATGACTTCACTAAAAAAATTTTCACCATGTATTAATATTGAAAATGCCAACTGTTTCATTTTCTAGGCCTGAAAAACCTGCTATTTGTGACCTCATGTTAACTTCAATTTCATAATTGTTCTCATAAATTATTTATTGGCCTGGGAGGTCACCAGCAAATGAAAGCAAAGAAAAACTGTTTTCCTTTAGGGTGTCTTCCTGATGTCGAGGCATCATCTTTTTTGTTCTTTGGCCTGTTGGAAATAGAATGAACAATGCTGCTCCCTGTCCTGATCTTCTGTGCTTTCTCGCTGAACTGTTTTTTTGCAGCCCTACAAATATAAGAACTCCATGGCATTGAAGAGGTAGATACTCCACAGATTTTCCAGTTGATTAAACTACACCTGTCCTTGAAGGGCAAGCAAAACAGGACGGCCTTATAACAAAGTCAGTGAAGAAAAATGGTCCATGTGTCGATGGTGTTGAAGGAACTCAGACCAGCTGTTTCTCAGGAATGGTGGCAGCATCTGACCTTTCTCGCCATGTGGCTGAGAACAAGTCGTAGGTGTAAATGCAATGGCTGCTCTTCCTCCACGACCAGGAGTTGCTTTCGGGCCTCCTGAACCTTGACCTTCAGGGACTGAAAATATTGCTTAAGACAGGGAAACGACTTCCACGGTTTAATTTCCATTTGTCCTATTGTGCCCAACTTAAATAAACCCAGGCAGCGGATTTGTGTTCTCCAAGCACCAACTGTATTTTCTTAGGCCTCACTCCTTTAAAATCCGTTTGGGAAAAGGAAGCATCAGGTGCTTTGAGAGAGAAGTGAAGTAAGGGGACAGTTAATTAAATAACCAAGGACAGATTAAGAACAGGCTCCAAATAGCATCGTGATTCTGCACATGTAGCCTATGAACAGCTGAGCTGTGGCCCTAATTTACGTTTATGATTGTTTTTTATTTCCATAAAAATCAACATTTCTGTTGTGTTTTTTTCCCCCATCAAGAGCATCAGTCCCTTTATATAGAGAGGGAGAAAGTATGAGAACACATCATCCATATCACCATGTATATAAATATATATTTAAATGGGTAAAGTGATTTTTTTTTATTATTGAACTCAAGGGTGACTGCATTTTTAATTTCACCCTCTTTCTCTCCTGGATGCCTTACAGCTCATTTTTTCCTCCACTAATGCTAGGGAACCATTTCCTAAAGCAGATGATATATCTGCTTAATCCATTCTTAGCACTAGAGTCGTACAGAAAAATTACTGGTGGTGTCTACCTTTGGGGCATTTTTTAAAAGAACTTTTTTATTGTATAGTATAACATACATACAAAGCAAAGAAATAAAGCATAGTTTTCAAACCATTCTTCAACAAGTAGTTACAGGACAGATCCCAGAGTTTGTCCTGGGCTACCATATGATCCTCTCAGATTTTTCCTTCTAGTTGCTCCAGAATATAGGAGGGTAGAAGGCTTAAATATTATTTTTTACTACCAGAATTGACTTTTTCTTTCTTTTTTGTGAAAAATAACTTATATACCAAAAAAAGCAGTAACCTTCAAAGCACAGCACCACAATTAGTTGTAGAACAGATTTCAGGGTTTGACATAGGTTACAATTCCACAATTTTAGGTTTTTACTTCTAGCTACTCTAAGATACTGGAGACTAAAAGAGATATCATCAATTAAATGATTTAGCAATCATATTCATTTATTAAATCCTATCTTCTCTGTATAACTCTACCATTACCTTTAATCTTTCTATCCCTCTCTTTAGGGGTGTACTCATGTTGGAAGGGTCTCTCACCAAGATGGGGTAGAGAGATGAAAGTATCTAATGCTCTGGAGAGGCTGGGCCCTCTATGTCTCAGGACCCATCCGGTCCAGGGACCCATATGGAGGTTGTAGGCCTCTGGAAAGTTACTCTAGTGCATGGAAGCCTTGAGGAATCTTATATATTACACTAGATTTTCTTTAGGATTGGCTAGCATGGTCCTGGATGGGGTTTGGCATGTTATGATAGGTGGGGCATCCATTTTTGATTGAAACATATTTCAAATGGATTTTCTTACTTCATAAATTATAAAGGCAACAGAAAATATAAGTTAAGAAGGCCAGAGCCTACACTATCACACAAATTATATGCATTTTGCTAAATGGTTAACCTTGACAAATAGACATATAACTACATGCTGGTACCAATTTTAACTTAAATCCCTTCTCACAAAAATATTAATGAACTGCTTAGTTAGATATGACCAATAGAATTAGAACTACCTGGGTCTTGCTAAGACTTAGTGTTTTCCCGTTGTCCCGAGCCTCATTCCTTTTTTGTGTCCTACGAAAGCCTCTGTCACCGCATTTCCACCCTTAACTTTGAGCTATTATAATTATTGCCAAGACTTCTCAGTGTCCCTCCATGTGAGGATTCTCTTAGCTTTGGATTTTCGGTGCACTGTCTTCGATGTGTTTCACAATTCCTTTCTTGCTTTTTCAGAAATCTGCTCAATTCTGCTCTTTGATGTGGCTCCATATTACAATTATATACTCCGAAATGCCTGTTTAACCCTGTCCTTGTGGTGAGCCATCTGTCTACAATTGCACTGCACTAAGCTGAGAAATTTTACATTTGAAGCTAGCTTTTTAGGAAGTGAGATGCTAGCAAATTTTGAAGAAGACGATCTGCTACCTCTTAAAAAGTCTGTATCCAGATGCCACAAAGCCATCTACTGTATCCAAATAGGATATATTCTTTGGGCCATAAACTCCTTTATAAATGAAATCTATGCACTCTCTTAATGAAATAATAATATACACAGGTACATTAGGTAGCCATGCACACATGCACACACACAATTATTTTAAGGGACACCAAGTTTTCCTAGAAACCCATCATCAGTTGAGGAGCCTCAAACTTAAGTGTAATGTCTGTGTGTCATATCATCAAATTTAGTTCCTAAATTTCAGTCCCTTACCAGTGCTGTGTCTACTTCCCAGGGTCTTTATGATGGTCTAGAGACATGTCCAGTTTTTATTCACTTCAGCCTTGTCAGTGGCAATAAATATTTTTGTTAACATTTCTATATTATCTAGTAAAAAGAATACAATTAGATTTCTGTATTAAAACAGAGGAGAAAATGGAGTGGGGAAACTCCATCAAGCCAAAAAAGAACACAAAGGAAAATAGGAAGAACGAAAAAGACAAGAAGTGATACAAGTAGAAAGCATAATACAAGATGATAGAAATGAATTAAACTATAACAGTAAACACAATATAAATGAATAAAACTTGACACTGAAAAGACAAACACAGCATTGGTTTGGAAAAGAAAGATGGAAAATTAAATACCAAATAAGTACTAAATCAAAGAAAAGAGGTACAAGTGTATCAATATCAGACAAAACATAAAAGCAGAAGCCATTGCTATGAATACAAGGGTCACTCACCTATATTGCAAAATGTGTTAACAATTCTAAGGTAGATGTAGCAAATTGAAACTTTTATGCATCTAATTATATGCTCTCGCTATATAAAACAAAAGTTGCAAGAACAAAAGTAGAAATGAACAAACCTACCATCATGGTGGGAGGCTTTGGCGTGCTTTGTGCAAGCTGCTAGAATGCTCTGTGCTTGGCAATGAGACCAAAAACATAATACTAATATAAAATATTTTATTAGTTCAGTTAATAAGCTCAACCTAATGGATGTAGCAGTCCAGGATTATTTCTAAAACTTGATCAAACACTTTCCCTAAGGTATGTCTAATCAAATTTCAAAAAACTGGAATTTTCTAAATGCAGTACCAGACATTTACAGAAACTCAAATGAAAACTTTAGAAGGGACTATATATTTGGAAATTAAAACAGACATACACACACACACACACACACACATGAACTTCTAAGCTTCTTATGAGTTAAACAAATCATAATAAAAATTAAGAGTTAGAAGAATGTGGTAATTAAAATATTACTTATTTAACTTAATTATGTTGAGTAAATATGTATTTTGATGGAAATGCAGAGTCTTAATATATTTCTGGATCTTATTTGAACTTTGAGTCCAGCAAACGAATGTTTAAAAATCAAGACTGAATGGCATGTGTTCTAGTTTGGTAGCTGCCAGAATGCAACATACCAGAGACGGATTGGCTTTCAATAAAGGGGGATTTATTTAGTTAACATATAGTTCTTCAGAGGAAAGGAAAGGCAGCTAACTTTCAATTTAGGTTCCTTCTTACATGGAAAGGCACAGGGTGATCTCCACTGACCTTCTCTCCAGGCCTCTGGGTTCCAACAACTTTCCCCAGGGTGATTCCTTTATTACATTATAGTGGCATTTCCATCATTTTGGGATATGATATTGTATTTAATCAGTCTTATGCTGGTGGAGGTTTAGATTGTTTACAGTTCTTTGCTATTAATAATGATGGCATGAATAAATTAGTACACATATACTGTTACCATGTACAGGTAGTAGCTATGGTACAAATTCTCAAAACTGCTGAGAAGTGCACTATCACATATTTTAAATGCTGATAGGTATTGCCAACAATTCTTCCGCAGAGATTATTGCGTTTACATTTGCACCAGGAACGTGGGAGAGTTATTTGCAGCATTTTGATCATTCGGTGCCTCCCTCTGCCTGGAAGGGACAGGTTCTACCCCCTCCAGTGCCTCAGCCCCCAGGACCGCTAAGGGCACCTGCCCCACCCGCACCGTGGGCTGGGCTAGGAGTCTGCACAGGGGCCCCTGTAGGAGCCCACACATGCATTTCCTGCCGGCCTCGTCACACGTACTGCGATTGCCAGGCTTCTTCATTTTCTCCATTTCCAGAACACAGGTTCTGTCTTACTGGCCTTTTGTCATCTGGATTTTATGCCATGACTGACCTAGGAGGCTCTCAGAGTTTTTGTTTCATGAATGGTGAAAGAAAAATACTGATGTCGCTAAGGATTTGAACCATTTCCAAATCAGTTTTAAAATGCGAAGTCAGGCAAGCAAGACAAAAAAGCTAATTTTAAAAATGAGAAAAATAAAACCAAAGCCAGGAACAATGACAAGAATATATTAGAAATGATCTAAAAATAGCAATTTTTAAGTTGTGGATACAATACAAATGGAATGAATTTCTTTTTTTTGGTTCTGATGTTTATAGAAATTTCACTATAAACAAACAAGCTTTAACAGTAATTTTGCAAACAAATAAAATGAAAAATAGCTGTAAAATAAATATAAGGACATAGGAAAATTAATCCATAATTTTGGTGCAATTTTATGAAATTGTTTTGTTACAGTACACTTCTAATTAATGTTCCTGAAAAAAGAACTTCTAAGTTCGGCCACTGATTCTTTGATTGATTCATTTATCAATCCATTCACTCATTCAATAGTTCAAATATTTATAATGGCTCTATTTTTATTAAAGGACTTAGTGTTATTATAAGATATCCGAAATTTATAAATCATGAACTCTGTAAATTTAGAGAATAGTAGCAAATAATTTTATTTAATCAATAACTTACATAGTTGTACTTAAAATATGTCCTGTTGACTTTCATTTTAAGAAATGGGAGGCAATAAAAATTTTACATTTACAATATGTTACATATTCAGAGACAGTTATGATATAGTATTAAATTTTACATGTTGTATTCTTAAATCATGCCTGTGGGTTTAGAAAAAAAGAGAATTCCATTTACGAAAACTTCCTTGTACTAAAAAATTTAAGCTGTCTACATGGAATGCTTCTATGTTTGGGAAACAATATCACAGGCCAAAGGAGAAGTGTAAGCACGACTGACTTGGCCAAATTGCTTTGGCTGGAAAAGCCAGAGGATCCCCCCTCCATTCCAGAAGCCTATGGGAGAATAACTTGAAAATATTTTGAGTCGACTAGATTTTGCTTCCTAGTCCTTTGTGGCATCTGATGATATTTAGAAATAAGCAAGTTTATCTGGATGGAAGGCAGGGAAGGTAATCCATCCATCAGGCAGCAATTTAAAAGATTGGGCTAAAAGAGCACTTGAGAGAAAGGATTTACCGGAAAGGTATACTGGTAAATCAGAAATGACATGGGTGCAAACATAGAGCTGGGACGTGAAAATATTGTAAAATGAGTCACCTGAGATTGCATAACTCATTAGCTCTTTGCCTGATGTATTCTGTGAATTCATGTGGCTGGATATAGAACATCCGTGTGACTAAGACCATCTACAGTGCTAAAGAATCTGGTTTGAGACGGCCCCTGGAACCTGATTCCTCAAATGATCAGTGTCACTTGCTTGTTACACTTGGTAAGGCTGATGGTATACACAGTGGGCTGCTGTACTTAAAGATGTTAAAGTTCATTATGGTAATGTGAGGATTATTACATTCAATAAATAGCCTATAATCTCTAAGAAGTGCTTGGTGATATTTTACTCATTATGTGTTAATGATCACATCCAAATAGAATAATTTTTTCTTAGGTGCCTCCGCTTCTATTCACACCATTACAAATTTAAACAAACATAAATCGTGTTTTCAGTTTGCACTCCAGAATAGACATGCATTTTTGACTGAAAGGGATCTTTATTTGGAATATCACAGTTGGGCAAAGGCTTTCAAAGCAACTCACAGAGAACAAGCCCAATCCATGTAAAATAGGGGAGAGGAAGTTCAGCAGCTGGGCTGCAGCCAGCATCCACTGGCCACCTCGGGCTCCCTCTTTCTGTGCATAAAGACACCCTGCAGCCTGCCGGCCAGCCGAGGTCCTGTCTAGCTGCTTTCAGGCAAAAACAGTGGGGCCAAGTAGCTGGGGCAGAGCCTTTTGGCCTGCAAAGCCAGGGATATTTACTTTCTGGTCCTTTACAGAAATATGCCAACCTTGGGTTTAAGAGAGTGGATCTCAGATTTGAACAGGTATCAGAGTCCTTGGAAAGCTTGTTAATAAAAGATAACTGCACCTATCGGTTGGGGTGCTGAAGGAATTTGCATTTCTAGCGAAATATACTGCTGCTGCTGGCCCTGGGGCCACACTTTGAGAACCACTAGTTATAATTATGAGAGATTTGGAAGTAAGCTAAAAAAATTCCCTTTAGTATATCAATTTTCATTGCCTAAATGATGATACCATGAAATGGCTTCCTTGTTGCTGAATTAGCAGCTTTCACTGCACACTTAATCTTCTTAGCATTATCCATCACAGATCACCTAAAGACCTGAAGTTCGGGTAATCATTCCTCTCTGGCTTTACAGATAAGGAGCCTTGTCCTAACAGAGCCCAAATGGATTGTCCTGGGACGGTTCATACATGTAGTGAAGTTGGTTGAGATTTCTTCAGTGACTTCTGATAGCCATCTACTTCACACAGTTTTGTTTTGTTTTTTAATTGAAATTCTAGAATTGCGTAGTTAAACTAGAGGTCAACTTGTCAGTTCCTTTGCCTCTTGGCACCCTGCAAACTTAGAACAAATGTTTCCCAGCTTCTCTGGAGTCCACTGAAGGAGGTCTCTATTCCATTCTGTCATCTTGGCTCAGAGAAGCAGAAAAAAGCAGCCTTCCAATATGGCCATACACACTTTCAAAGTTGGAGCACCCGTCAAAATCTAGGCACTGTTTGCTTGTAATTTCAAGAGAAATTCAGTAAGAGTAAAGTGACCTTGAAAATAAACAAACTCACCAACAATAAAGTGGTGATTCTGTTTTCTGTGATTAGATCATGCCTAGTAATTGGAAAAGGAATTTCATTCAGCACCATTGTTATCAAGATTAACTGTTCCATCAGTAGTAGGGAGACAAATTTTTAAGGACACACTCTTGAATCAATAATATTGTGTAATAGCTTTGGACACTATTCTGGTTTGAAACTATTATGTACCCCAGAAAAGCCATTTTCTTTCAACCCTGATCCAATCTTCTATGGCCAGTCTTATTGTTTAGGGTGGAACTTTTGATTAGATTGTTTCAGTGGAGACTGACCTACTCAATTGTGGGTATGACCTTTTGATTAGATGGAGATCTGGCTCCACTCATTCAAGATGGGCCTTGATTAGTTTACTGGAGTCTTTTAAAAGGGGCAACATTTTAGAGAAATCACAGTTGCTTTATAGCTGACAGAGACACAGACATTTGGAGATTATTAGAGTGCGAGCAGATATAGCCTGGGAGTTAAGCAGGGACTTAAGCAAGGAAATAGCCAGAACCTGAAGAGATGAAATCTCTGGCCCCAGCAGATGCTAACCTAAGATATGAAATCCAGAGTTTTGCTCTGAAACACCTAAGTCAGGACCCACAGATGCTTAGAGAGGAAGTCACTGGAATCAGAAGCTGGAAGCAGTGGACCAAGAAAGAGGGCCAGCAGACATCAGCTATATTCCTTCCCATGTGACAGATGTTAGCCTTTCTTCTTGAGTTAAGGTATCTTTCTCTGGACATTTTTATGGCCTTAGAACTGCAAACTTGTAACTTAATAAATCTCCTTTATAAAAGCCAACCCATTTCTGATACACTACATTCCAGCAGCTTTAGCAAACGAAAACAGAAACTAACAGTATATATTTTCTTGAATGTCACATCCAGTCAAAATATATGCTCAACTTGAATTACAAAGGCATCCAGATTTATTCCTTCAGCATCCTTCAAAATTCATGAAAGTCAAGCACATTTGGTTGTTTAAGAGTGAAAAAGAAAAGCAAGAGTAATTCTGAATTCTGAAGCCATGTTCACAGCAAAAAAGAAACAATTGAGAATACAATGAAAGATTTTAAATGTCATATGACATGAATACTGAAGCCATCACTTAACAAAAGATTCACATTTTATCAGATTTTAAGCCTAAAATGCCACAACTCAAGTTAGAAGAGCAAAGTACCACAATCATAATCATTTTGCTTTAGGAACCACATTTTGTCCCCATAAAACATTCATCTACACTGGTGGGAAACTCAAGAGCTAGAACATAGAGGCCGTCTGAATCCCAGTGGCATCCCAAGGGGAAATGAGTTGACCATCAGGCACAAGCAGCTTGATTTTCAGAAACACACAGACTTTTGTTCACATTACTTGTCAGCCAGAATAGACAAAATACCACGTACAAAGTTATGCATTATATCTTAACATATGTATGTAGATACATATTTTTTTACTTTTAGTCAATCTGGACCCAAACCAGATAAAATGAAGTAATTTAATAAGGTGCTATACTGATCTCACTTGATTGCCTTTTTTTTTTTTTTTTTTTACATGGGCAGGCACCAGGAATTGAACCTGGGTCTCTGGCATGGCAGGCAAGAACTCTGCCACTGACCCACCATTGCCCGCCCTTCATTGCCTTTTAACACTGGGAAATTATGTTTTTTGAATTTATTAGTGCATTGTTTTAGAAGGTAAATTTCTTGAAAAATTTTCACCTTATTTTAACTTAATGAGAAATACACAACTTGATTTATTCTCGTTTGTGAAAAGAAATGGAGGTGAGCTTTGTTTTTTTTTATAAGAAAGAGAAATTTTCTTTAAACTAACATCAAGCTTATGTTTCCCTTCTCTTTGTAGGACAACATATTTAAATGCAAGCTGTGCCTTCCACTATGTAAGTGCCAGATAGACAGGCTCAATTTAGTTTTTTTGTTTGTTTTAGCCAGAATTGTTTTTATTAATTTTTAAAATTAAAAAAATATATAACAACAAATGCAAACATTCTTAACATATGATCATTCCATTCTATGTATATAATCAGTAATTCACAATATCATCACATAGCTGCAAATTCATCATCGTGATCATTTCTTAGAAATTTGCATCAATTCAGATAAAGAAATAAAAAGACAACAGAAAAAAATTCATACATAACATAACCCTTACCCCTCCCTTTCATTGATCACTTGGATTTCAATCTAAATTTATTTTAACATTTGTTCCCCCTATTATTTATTTTTATGCCGTATGTTTTACTTGTCTGTTGATAAGGTAGATAAAAGGAGCATCAGATACAAGGTTTTCACAATCACACAGTCACATTGTGTAAGCTATATCATTATACAATCAATTTTAGTTTTAAGATTTGCAGAGGCAATTAACAGAATAACAATCATGCCATTGCTATAGTTGCACCATTTTTATTTATTTATATATATGTGTGTGTGTATATAATCTTATAATGAGATTCCAATAAAAGTGCTGTGCAAGTAAATGCCATTTGGGTGTTCCAAAGTTGATGGATTGCATTAAATTAGTCTGGTTAATGTGGTAGTAAAGTGATGAGTACTGATGAAGACCTTGCATTACTTAGCTGGGAAAGTGCTGATGACTTTTCTTGGGGATATATGCAGGGCAAAGCATGTAGGAATAAATAGTCTGAACACTAAGTAAATAGCAAAACGTGTTACTATATGAATCAATATCACTGATTTAAAGAACGGAAAGAAAAATATTCCCTAAACTTCCAACATCTACGTGGGTATCTTCCAATTCTGGAAGTCATCGTTCCTTAGCTGCCTGGGGTTGGGTTTCACTCATCTGCTGTGAAGGTTCCCAGGTTAACCACCCCCCACCACCACCACCTTCAATTAACCCTTCATATAAAGAGAGTACATGTTCCTTCTATGATTACATTTTTGTTATCTTCAGGATTGAATGACTACATGTAAAAACTAATGTTGATGAGAAATTAAGACATGTTTTTCTCCCTGGGTGGGTATACTTAGGACAGAAATTATTAGAATGATTTGCATGAACTTCATGTTGACTAAGATCAGGAAACAAAGGAAGTTCCTGGAAGATGGCAGAATAGGATAGGTCGAGTTCACCTCTGCGCCAAGGAACAGCTAGAGAAGAGATGGGAGGGCGACTGGAATGGTGATGCCAGGATGTAAGTGACCTGGGAGGTTCTTCTGCCCCACAGAGAGCGCCCCTGAAGAACTGAGACACAGAGAACCGGTGACTGACCAGCTGGTGCACCCTAACACACCACCCCTTTCCAAATAGAGGCCCAGAGCTGACAGGAGTGCACAGACAGGGAGACCAGGATGAGGAAGTAAGCCAAGCTGTGTTCCTTGAACATGCTAACCTCACGTGCACCGGCTTGCAACCCGTGACTCCCCTCATACCCTGGGCACCTGAAACCCATCACCTGCCACCCACCATGCACCAAACACCCCCACCCCGACCCCCCTTCTGCACATCCCTGCCCTACACCCCCATCCCACCTGTGCTCGCAAGCCTGACCCAGCCTGACACACTTCTCCCACCCAAGGGCACAGTATCGCCCTAACCCCTTCTGAGAGCTGCATACCCCCATCCAGCGCCTCGAACCCCCCTCTACCTCCCTGCCCCCTGTAGGCATTCACTTGCGCATCCACACGGTAGTGGTCACTTCATGCCTTGGCCACACCCACACCCAGCCCATACAGTTGTACAACCCTGCACTGTACCCCCAAGCTCTGCAACCATGTGTACTAGCATCTGGATGCCCCAGATTTGCCCACGTGTGCACCTGTGCCAGGTGCCCCCAGCTCTGGCCAAGTGCTGACCTGGGCATGTGGGCCACACCCACTCCCATCCTACCCAGGCACAACACTGTCCCGCTGCTTCTGAACTTGGCATATGTGCACACCAGGACCCTACCCCGCAGACCCGCACACACCAGGGCCCCACCACCAGACCTGCGCACACCAAGGCCCCACCCCCAGACTCCTTCACACCAGGGCCCCACCCCATAGAACTGTGCACAACCACTTCCTCCCTGCCAGGCACCCATGTATCTGTGCACCGACCTCTTGATCCCTACACCTAAACCCCCTGCCCCACACATGTGCACACCCTTGCTCCACCACTCCGCACAAGCACCCTGCTCCCTCACCTCGCAAGTGCTTACATGTGCATCTGTGCTACATAGCCCCTGCCCTGCACATACCTGCACCGTACTAGCTAAACTGACTTAAGAGATAGAAGATCTCAACAAGCAGTCACAAGTAAAGAGATTCAATCAGTCATCAAAAATCTTCCTATAAAGAAAAGCCTAGGGCCAGATAGCTTCACAGGGGAATTTTATCAAATATTCCAAAAAGAATGAACTCCAGTCCTGCTCAAACTTTTCCCAACTGATTTTATGAAGTAAACATCATTTTAATACCAAAGCTAGCTAAAGATGCTATATGAAAGGAGAACTACAGCCCAATCTCCCTAATGAATATAGAGGCAAAAATTCTCAACAGAATACTAGCAGATTGAATCTAACAACACATTAAAAGAATTAAACACCACAACCAAGTGGGATTTATACGAGGAATGAAAGGATGGTTTACAGAAGTAATCAATTAATGTAATCAGCACATTAACAAATCAGAAGGGAAAAATCGTATCATCATCTCGATGCTGAAAAAACAGTCAACAAAATTCAACATCATTTACTTAAAAAACACTTCAAATGTAGGAATCAAAGGTAATTTCCTCTATATGACAGGGCATATATGAAAAATCCATACCCAGCTGCATACTCAGTATTGAGAGACTGAAAGCCTTTCCCTTAAGATCAGGAATGAAATAAGGATGCCCTCTTTCACTATTTTTAATCAACATTGTACTAGAAGTTCTAGCTAGAGCAGTCAGGCAGGACAGAGAAATAAAAGGCACCCAGATTGGAAAGGAAGAAGTAAAACTTTCATCATTCACAGATGATGATACTATACTTGGAAAATCCTGAGAAATCTGTAACAAAGTTATTTGAGCTAGTAAACAAATTCAGCAAGGTAGGGATATAAAATTAATGTGCAGAAATCAGTAATGTTTCTATACATAAGCAACGACCTAACAGAGTCAGTTAAGGGAAACATTCCATTCAAAATAGCAACTGAAACAAGTATCTAGGAATGAACTTAAGTAGGGACATAAAGCACCTCTACACAGAATACCTAACATTGCTAGAAGAAATCAAAGAAGACCTAAATAGGTGGGAAGACATTCCATGCTCACGGATAGGAAGGTTAAATGTAGTTCAGATGTCAGTTCTACCTAAACTGATGTACAGATTCAGAGCAGTATCAATCAAAATTCAACAACCTACTATGAAGACTTGGAAAAGGTAGCTACCAAATTCATCTAGAAGGGAAAGATGCCCTGAATAGCTAAAAGCATCCTAAAAAGAAGAATGAGGTGGAAGGATTAACACTTCCCAATTTTAAAACTTATGAGACCACAGTGATCAAAACAGCCTGATTCTGACACAACAATAGAAGTATTGACCAACGAAATTGAATCGATAGTACAGAAATAGACCCCCAAATCTATGGTCAACTGATCTTTGACAAGGCCTACAAGTCCACTGAACTGTGACAAAATAGTCTTTTCAATAAATGGGCATTGGAGAACTGGATATCAATAGCCAGAAGAATGAAAGAGGACCCTTACCTTACACCCTTTACAAAAATTAACTCAAAGTGGACCAAACACCTAAATATAAAAACCCATACCTTATAGCTCCTAGAAGAAAATGTAGGGAAACATCTTCAAGACTTAGTAATAGGAGGTAGCTTTGTAAACTTTACACCCGAAGCACAAGCAGCAAAAGAAAAAGTGGATAAATGGGAACTCCACAAAATTAAATGCTTTTGTGCCTCAAAAACTCTGTCAGAAAAATGAAGAGGCAGCCACCTCAATAGGAGAAAATACTTGGAAATCACACATTGAATAAAAGTTTGTTATCCTGTATATATATCCTATAGAAAGATATATATATGTATATATATATCCTATATAAAGAAATCATATAATTCAACAACAAAATAAACAACCCAATTATAAAATGGGCTAAAGATATGAATAGGCATTTTTCTGAACAAAAAAATACAGATGCTCATTTTCACTGGCTGTAAGGGAAATGCAGATCAAGACTACAATAAGACACCCCCTCACAACTTTACAAATGGCTGCTATTAAATAAACAGGAAACTACAAATGTTGAAGAGAATATGGAGAAACTGGAACACTTATTCACTGCTGGTGGGAGTGTATAGTGGTATAATAGCTATGGAAGACAGTTTGGTGGTTCCTTAGGAAACTAAATATCGAGTTGTCCTATGACCCAGCAATACTACTACTTGGTATATACCCAGAAAAGCAGAAGGCAGTGACACAAGCAGCATTATTCACACTTGCCAAAAGATGGAAACAATCCAAGTGCCCATCAACAGACAAGTGGATTAACAAAATGTCGTATATATGTACAATGAAATATTATGCAGCAGTAAGATGAAATGACATCTTGAAGCACATGACTGGATGGATGAGCCTTGAGGACACAATGCTGAGTGAAATAAGCCAGACACAAAAGGTGGATACTGTATGACATCACTTTTATGACCATGGTAAAGGTAAAATCAGAGGCTTATAATACAGAACATAGGGGACCTGGAGATACACAGAAGCTAGAGATGGGTGAACAGTTAACTAAAGGTAAGGGAATAGATAGAAGTGAAGGCAGTTCACTAGCAGGTCTATAAGTAATATTACCATATTGAAGGTGAACATGAGTGAAAGGGGTTATATAGACCCATGTGTCCCACTGATTAACACTAAAAATGTAAATAAGTTCTTGCATGAACTACTGCAAAGATAGGAATCTTTTACAAAGAGTGTATACATTCGGGGCATGGGGGAAAACTCCTATTGCATGCCATGGATTAAGTTTGACGGGAAAACATCAATAGTACCATAGCAACAATGAGGGTAAATAATGAGAGGGGGGACAAGAGTTAAGGGGAGGTTTGGATTTTCTGTTTGGTGAGGGTGTGTTTATCAGTTATCTTTTTCTTGGGAACAGTGTATCTAAAGTTGAGTGTTGACGGACTATTGACTTTGGACATTACACATGATGCCCAATGCATGGAGGTGGATGAAGAATGCAGTGACTTGAGAAGAAGATTGGCAAACAATGCATATGATGGATTATTGTGCTGCTACAAAAAAGAACGAAATTGTGAGGCATGCAACGTTGTGAATGAACCTGTGGGACATATGATGAGGCAGAACAGGCCAGAAACAAAAGAGCAAATATTGGATGGTCTCGTTTAGAAAATGTAAGAAAACTGGGGTCTAGATTGTAAGTTCTCATAACAGTTAAATTTAGTCCGGAGTTGTTATTGTTATATTTGGATTTTGAAGGTCCGTTTTATATATGTATTATCTGATATTTAGAGACAAGAATGAAGCTGATCAGTTTGGGATTACATAATTCAGAATACAGGAGTAAGGAAGACATTACCTAATTTTCGAACCTCATCTATTCTTTGAGACCAAAGGAAGAAAGGTTTATTTTGTCCAGAACCTAAATTTTCTGTAGCACATAATCTAACTCAACCTGTCAGGATAAATCATTTAAACATCCCAAACACAGGGAGTCTAGAATAAGAATGAGAGCCTTTAATCCTGTATAGCTTAATGTAATGCCTGGATACATCCCAGAGTATATTAAGCAGAAAATCAAAAGGTATTGGCAAATTCCCTTGAGGGATGGGAGAAAAAATATGGAACTATTAAATCTTACCACCGGGGAAACTCATGATACTGTGTCAGACATTAGGGACACCCAAATTAATTGGCCAAGCCCTTGATCTTGAGGCTTTTCTTGTGAAGCTTACGTATGTCATGGAGAAGCTTAGCCTATCAATAGGTATGCTTGAAGGGTTACTTCTGGAGGATCTCTGTTGGTGCTTAGATGTGGTTTCTCTCTCTCAGCCCAACTCTGCAAGTGAAACCGCTGCCCTCCCCACTACATGGGACTTGAAATCCAGGAGTGAAAGTCTCCCGGGTGGCATGATAGAGGACTCCCAGGGATGAGCCTGGCTTTAGCACCATGGAATCAACAATGCTGTCATGACCATGAGCGGTAAAAGAAGTGTAACAAATAAGGTATCAGTGGCCGGGAGAGGCTATTCTGGAGGTCACTCTACACAAGCTTCTGTTTAGACATTGCTACCTCTCACAACTTGCCAAACCCCAAGCAAAACCATTCCTACCAATCCTAAAGAACACCTAGAGTGATAGAGAAGATTCTACAAAGGTTCCATGCACTAGGGTAACTTTCCAGAAACCTACAACCTCCAGATGGGTCCCTGGACAAGTCCTGAAACCTAGAGGGGCCAGCCTCTCCAGAACATCAGCTACTTCCATCCCCCTATCCCATATTATCGACAGCCCTTTCCAATATGAATAAGTTAGAATGGCCACAAGTACCCCTAAAGAATGGGAGAAAGATCAAAGTGATGGTGGAGTTCTACAGAGAAAATATGATTTAATGAATGAGTATAATTGCTGAATCATTACACTGATATTTCTTTTAGTCTCCCGTTTCTGAGAGCAGCTAGAAGTAAACAACTAAAATTGTTGGAATGTAACCCACAGTGTACTTTGAATTCTGTTCTACAACTAATTGTTGTGAAGTGTTTTGACATTTATTGCTTTTTTTTAGAATGTTATTTTTCACACAAAAAAGTTGATTGTGACGATAAATGCACAGGTAAATGACAGGAAGAAAAAAAGATCGGGAAACAGAGTATCCATATCTGATGATATAAAACTCAAGAACAGTTTTCATGATAACTCAAGATTTTTACCTGTTCTATAATTAAACATGAAAGCAATCAAGGCAGAATATGTAACCTTCCTGCTCAAGTCCTAATTTTTAAAAATGCCCAGATATATTATTTTAGAATCATTGGCTCCATAAGTTCCATTTAACTTTTTACTTTGCTTTATTTCAACAACAAATTACATGCAGTTGTCCCACTAAGTGTCTGTATAGGATTTCTCTAAAAGACAATTTAGTTTAGTAATTGCTAAATATTTGTTATTAATTTTCCACTATGGTTGAAACTATTGCCCCAGGATAGTAGCAGGAATATTCCCACTCGTTCTCATTTACATCAAAATAAATGCCTCTGGGGCAACAGGGCCTGGGCCAACTAATGCCAGTTATTTGGCATCATACCTAAGCCACACCACAGGGCACCTAAAGATTTTCCTTATTTGATTCCTGATACATTCTTTGCTTTTCTCCCCATCTCACCCAATCAACTTACTAGATAATGTCTCCATACATTAATTTTTCTTTAATTTTAATTATTCCAGAGTCTGCATTTTACATTGTTACATGTATAACAAGATTGTAAATGGAAACTCAAGTATTTTCTGTTTAAATCTTGCAGTGTTATATAGAGCGATGAAACTACATGTGTTCAGGGTGTCTATTTGGAGATGGTTTGAATTCTCATTCATCCTTTCACTTAGAGGGATAATTATCCTAGGCCTTGACACAATGCGCCTAAGCAGGTGTTCTCACAAAACCCCAGGGAGTTCATGGGCCAGCAGAGGAGACTTGAGCACTCCTGACCTGGCACTGGGTTCCCCCACTTCATTTGGGAGACTTGACCACAGCCCCAAGGGAGAAGGCGGTCAGTGCCACTCTTTGCAGAAGGATGAGGCCGCCTCCCCATTGCCTGCCCTCCTCCATCTAGACTAAAACAGCCTCTGCCTCTCACTGAGTGTGAAGGAGAATGTCAGCTCCCCTTCTCCCAAAAAAGATGTGCTAATCCCAGGAACCCCGTGACTGTGCTATCTTCCATGGCAAACGGGACTTGGCGGAGTTGGTTAAGGGGTGTGAAATGGAGAGAGTAGCCTGGATTTATCCAGGTGGGCCCAACAGAATTAGAAGGGCTCTAACAAGTAAAAGAGGGAGGCAGGATGGAGTCCAAGTGAGAGATGTGCAGAGGCTAGGCTGCTGGCTGTGCAGAGTGAGGTAAGCTCTTTGAGCCAAGGAATGCAGGTGGCCTCTAGGAGCTGATATAAGCAAGGAGACACATTTCCCCAGAGTCTCTTGAGGAAGTCAGCCCTGCACACATCATGATTTTAGCCCAGTGAGACAGACATCTTACCTCCGGAACTGTAAAATAATAGATTTAGCTTGTACTTTGCCTTAGGAAACCAATACACTGAGCATCCTGTATCATCTAACAATATAGGGGAACTTGCTGCTTTTTATAGAAAGAATCCCTTTTAATTTTAATTAATTCTATTGATTATGTTTGAATTCTGTCGTAAAATTTAAATTTCACTGACTGAGATGCAATTTGACAAGAGAGATGAGTTCCATTAATATAAACACTGTCATGTAGATGTCATAATAAAATCCCATTTCTGTGGTTTTACTTACTTCTTCAAGTAGTAATCTCCATATAACCAGTGCTAAGATATATTTCTATAGCTATTTTTGATTCATCAGTTCTATATATTGATCTTCTGTTATGATACATAAAATTTATATGAATTTCAGTACCTCCCTCTTCCCTTACCCCATTTTTTTATAATTATGTCACTATATTGGCTTTCTCTATTGGTTGCCTTGTATCTTGAAATAATACATATGGGCAGAAGGTTCTATTTTCTTGCTTTGGTGGGTCACAGTTTAAAAGGCTAAGAGTCTGACCGGAGAAGAACTCATCATACTAAATATTATCTATTAGGCTGGAGCATGAGAGGAACTTCACTTGGCCAGAGCAGACCCCCAGGAGGTCTCTCTCCCTACTCTGAAGGCCTTCGCCCATTTCATTGATTTCAGAGGAAAGACAAGAAGACCCACGCCAAGGCAGGAACATTTCTCTCTAAGACCAAGAGTTTGGACAGCCTTTCTTCTCTCCCTCCTTCTCCCTTCTCTATCCAAACCTTTCCAGGAGTAATTCATAAGTGAGGTCACCCTCATGTCCCTGTTTCTCAACTGGTTTGACCCCCGAGGAGACACCTGGCAACATCTGGAGACATTTTTTCTTTATCACATCTGGAGAGATGCAACTGACATCTAGTGGGTGGAGTTCGGGGATGTTGCTAAACATCCTACAACACATGGCACAGCCCCCACCACACTGAACGCTCTTGTCAAACACGTAAACAGTGCAAATGTCAAGAACCCTGCATCAAAGAAGAGGGTGTAAATCCCAACTGAGACCAAAGTCCTCAAAAGGGAACCATATCCTTCCCTGCCATCCATCCTTCCCAGCCCTTCTCCATGTTGGAGGGGTGAGAGGGACTGGCAAAGAGGAGAGGAGAGCATCTGTCCTGGAGCATCTCTTTAGAGGCCAACATACAGAGACATACCAGATGTAGTGACATTCCGAAAACAGGGACATTGGGAATGTTCTGACCACACACAGACACTCTCAACAATTCTGAGCTGCTCCTAAGGTGCACACATTACGTATTTTTGAATCTGTAGTTCCTAGCATAAGATCCAAGCCCAACATCCATATGCAAAAAATTAAATTAAAAAATAACCAACTTAAACCTTATACCTTATTAAAAAATTAACTCAAAATGGATCATAACTTTAAATGTGAAATGTAAAGCTGTAACATTTTGGGAAAAAAAATTAGGAAAAAATCTTCATGATCTCAGGTTGAGCAGAGTTCTTAGATATGACCTGAAAAGCATGATACTCCCCCAAAATTGAGAGGTTGGACTTCATCAAAATTAAAAACTACTTGCTCTGTGAAAGACACTATTCAAGAGAATGAAAATACAAGTCACAGACTGGGAGAAAATAACATATCTGACCAAGGACTTGTATTCAAAATAGGTTAAAAAACTCTCTAAAGTAAACAGTAAGAAATCAAACAATCCAATTTAAAAACGGGGAAAAAAAACTTAGACATTTTACGAAAGAAGATAGAATATATGGCAAATCAGCACATCAAAAGATGCTCAACCTCTGTACAGATTGAATCATGTCCCCCACAAAGACATTTTCAGTTCCTAACCCCTGGTCCTTTGGATGAGAACTCATTTGTAAATAGGATCTTTGAGATCCTATTAAGATGAGGTTAAGATAAATATGACAGGGAGTCTTTATAAGAAGAGAAAATGTGCCCGCAGTGAGCAGTAAGAGTGACAAGGAGAAAGGAAATGGGTGACCATGTGACAGAGACAGAGGTAGAGTTACGAGTTGCTGGCCAGCTACCAGCAGAACACTAGAGACTTCCAAGAAAGCAAGGCCAACTGCCACCATTATTTTGGATTTTCAACCTCTAAAACTGTGGGACAATAAATACCTGTTGTTTAAGCCAACCAATTGATGGCATTTATTATAGCAGCCCTGGTAAGCTGAGACACCATTATCAGCCATTAAGGAAATATAAATTAAAACTACAAGAAGCAGCCTACTGCAGGCAGAATAGCTAAAATTAAAAAGACTGATAACAGCAAGTACTGACAAGGATGTAGTGCAAATAGATACATACACTGCTGCTGGAAATGCAAAAGGTACAGCTGCTGGAAATGCAAAAGGTACAGCTGCTCTGGGAAACAGCAGCCTCCTAAAAAGTTTCCTAAAAAGGTAACCATACATCTCCTATATGACCCATCAATCCCACTCCTGTGCATTACCTATAGAAATAAAAACCTGTGTAAACACACACACATGCACACAATCCAAACTCCAAACACTTTAACATTTCCTAAATTAATGAAAATCTTTCCATTTCTAACACCATTTTACTAGAATAAATGCTAGTGATAATTTTTATAAACAGATAGTGTCTATAGCAGTTTGATAAGTTCTCATCACTTCCACCTTTCTATTGGTTTAGAAGGGTGAGACCTCTTTATTCCTCAGTTCTTTATAAATTCCCTAGGAGATTCAATAGATAAATAAAATGGGAGCCCATGCAAATTTTACTGTCCCTTATTTATGATTTCAATACTTTTTCAAATATCATTTTCATTTAAATAATAACAGATCAAAAATATTGAAAGGTAAGAATGATAGTTACCATGCTAAATACATTGCATGATTTATTAAGCCCCACAGTGTAACAATAATTACTCTCCCCATTTTATATTTGTCCTCTGGTGCGGATGAGTTAAGATCCAGAGCCTTGAAGAACTGGCCTGAGAATTCCCACCTATACAGTGTGCCTCCAGACCCCATATCCATCCATCACTCTTTATAATGTCTCCAACCTTGTAAATGAAAAGAAAAAGCAATTATATGGGGTCATTATAATTGTCCCTATTTTACATTGAGGACACAGAAGTCCATCAGGGGTGAGCAAGTTAACCCCGATCCCCCAATCAGAAGGTGACAGAATCAGGATCCAGTCGGAGCCGTTTCACTAGCTTACACCGTTCCTTCATGGTGCTCAGCTCAGACTCCTTCTCTCTGCCTCATCTTTGTGTAGGACTTTTCTAGATAATAAGCTCCTTGAGGGCAACCACACAACTTCTCCATCTCCACATTCCTCCCAGTGCTTTGGCCCTACTCACCTTCCTCTATGGAGCCTGCCTGCTGGTTGTCGTCCTTCCACGGACCTCCTGTGCTAGCAGACCTGCATCTACCAAGAGTCTTACTAGTTACAGTTACCCATTTGCCCACCCTCTTATTATTATTCTTTGCTTGCCTCTTCTGCTTTGTCCCCTCTGTCCCTTTCCCCACCCAAACTTGGACCCAAGAGACACAGCTAAACTGCAGGAAGAAGAGTGAATGGGGCCAGCACACAGGGATTTCCTTCAGGTGTAAGAAGGTACAAGCGCAGATACAGCCCACGATAGTTCCAAGGTGTGAGATCTTTTCCAAATCCTGTTTGGGGGCAAGTGGGTTGCCATGGGTTATGGTACCATGTCAACTGGAACTAATTGTGCTGATGATCGTTACTGCTCTCTGATAACTGGGGGACTGTGCCAAGAGACACCCAGAAAAATCCTAGGAAACAGACCTCTTTATTGAGACCTAATCCAGTGCCTTCCTAGGTACTGGCATGTTGTTTTGACCCAGAGCAGGGGTAATGTTTATTTGTAGAAATGAGCTGAATGTTGTCTAAAACATATTTTCTCACTCCTTCACAAACACATTTCAAAAATGTTTTAGTTTCCCAACTGCTAAAACAAATACCACACAATGGGTTGGGTTAACAACAGGAATTTCTTGGCTCATGGTTTCAGAGGCCAGAAGACTTGCTCCCTCCTGTCAGTATCTTCTGGCTACCAACAATTTCTGGGGTCCCATGCCTTTTCTGTGGCATGACAGTGCACATGGCAGCATCTTCTCCTCCTTTTCTGAATCCCCTTGACTTCCAGCTCCTGGCTGCTCCCCCTGGCTTTTCTTCTGTGTCTGTTTCCTTTGCTTCTAAAGATTTCAGCTTCAATGGATTAGGGCCCACCTTCATTCCATTCCGGCACACTTGAACAGGGCTTTTTTTCTGGGGGTGGTGGGGTGGTGGCAGGGGTGGGGGGAAATGATTGAGTATCCAACAAGAAAGGACAGGGGAACGCCTTTGAAAATCAGAATTTGACAATTATCTGCTATAGCTATTTGCAAATGGGAGTTACATCAGAAGAAATAAGTGCTTTCATTTTTAACATCTAAGATGCTAATTCCTCAGAGAGCTCTCCTAAGCATTTGGTTTTGAACACATGATTTGCTTGGCCAGGCAAATTCCATTTGATGTTTTACACTCACCAGTAAAGCACTTTAGACTTCAAACATAACTCCGCACTTCAAAATCAAGGTTGACTTAACTCTAAAGTCTTATGCATTCAGATAGCTTGAGTCATGACACCTGAAAGAATTGATTGGGATCTCTCAATCCCTTTCACTCAAGAAGAAAGTATGTGTATGCAACAGCTCTCCTTATGAAGCACTTGAGCACTTTTGCTGAAGTTTTAAAAACGTTCTCTGAAAATATCTCATTCAGTTTTCTAAGAATCCCCTATTTAACTTTAAGAAATAATTTTCTTCACCTTGTCATAGCTGAACCAGTTTTTTTTTTAACAAACATTACTCTAAGTTATGTAACTCTCTCATTTAACTCAAATAGAGTTGTTTTATATTTTTGAAAGAAACTACAAGTATTGAAATCTAATGGACTCCAGGGTACAGCCTTGCTGTTCTAAATCCAGTAGAAGCCTTTATGAACTGATATTTTGATTGAGATTTAAAAACCTGTCAAGCAGTGTCTGATTTTCAAGGACAGATATTGGGAGTGCCAAGTGAAAATGTGATGATACCTCGGGAGCCTATTACAGAGGTAAAGTTCATTAAATTTTGCATTCTTTGAAACCCACTGTTTCATTAGTAGCTAACACCCTGGCATCTCCACCAAGTTTAATTGTTTGAAGTGGATTGAAAAGGATTAGGAATAAAGTACTGTTCTGCTTGGAAAAATCTAGATCTCCTTTGATCACATGTTCAGCTGGTATGAAAACTAATTAAAAAACAAACGTCAAAGACCCTTTTTGCATCTTTCAGTCAACCAGAAAAACAAAATTATTAAGGTCTCTCTATTCTTTAAATGCAAAGCAAGTATCATTTTTAAAACAAATTATTATTACTGAAAAGGTTACCTGCAACACCAAGCCTTCAGAGTTCTGTTTTATTTTGTTTTTAATTGTATGATGAAAGAGCTAATTATAGAATTCTACATGTATAGGTATGCAACAACTTAGAATCAAAAAATGTTCTAACATAAAATGTTTTTTGTTACGGCCCATGGAATTAGTCTTTTGCAAATTGCTATGTTGTTATTCTCATATTTACTTTGTTTGACAAGTTTTAAAAAATCTATGAAATAGAAGACAGGTTCAAACACCAAACACTACCTAATACATCTCCAGTGTGGCTTTTCTGTCTCTTACAATACAAACCATCCTATATTTTCCCCCTTCGAACAGAAATAATTTGATAAAATATCCAATTGTTTTTAAAAATAACCCCAAAGGAAGAAAGACCATAAGACTTTTCATGTCATAGGGTCAGATAGGAAAATTGAAGCCATTATCAACAGTGACCCCATGCTATAAAACCATCACCTTGTATTGCCAGGTTAGGAAATGGCGGTCAGAGGACTTGAGGCATCTTAGCTTTGCTGGGTTTTGATTGGAAAAAGTGGAGCCTGGTGGATGAGAGAAGCTGTTATCTGATCACTCTCTAGATGTAACCACAGCAGCTGTGGTCCTTCACCTTGGAAAGAAAGCTCCTGGCAATGAGGGTAGAGGAGCAGAGCTGAGAGGGAGAGGGCTCAGGAGAGGCTCCTACAGTGTACAGCAGTTGGTTTGGAATCTGCAGTGTTGAATGTTCACCTAGACTTGGAAAACGCAGAAACTGTAAAGGAAGAAATTTCATGTGGCCATGTTAATTGAGTCATGTCCCACAACAAATGACAAGTTCTTAACCTTAATCCATTCCTGTGGGCCTGAACCCATTTGTAAATAGCTCTTTGAAGATGTGTTATCAGTTAAGGTGGGGACTTACTTGCACATAGCATCTTCTCAAGTCCTATTTCTGAGGGCCCCCCTGGACTCACCTGCATAGCCACCACCAAACACTACAGACTTCGAGAGCAAGCCGTGGTCTTGGCAAGGCCTTGATTTGGGCTCTCCAGCTCAGAGCCCATGAGTTTTTGTTGTTTAAGCCAAAGCATTGTGTAGGGTTTGCCATAGCCGCTCTGGCAAACTAATTCAGGCTATAGCAAGCATATTGCTGTAAAGTGAGAACTATGAAGAAGAGAGTCCAGGTGGGTGATGGTCAAACAGACACAGACAGACAGAAAGGACAGAAAGAGGAACTATATAGCAGCATGCGACGCATGGAAGAAAAGTAGGAATTTTAGAGAAAAAGCATGATTAAAGGAAGCAGGAATGAGAAAAGGCTATGGTGACAAAGCACACAGAAGAAAGACATTTGAAGAATGTGGCTCCGAAAATGCAGGTTGATAAACTGAATGGTTAAACGAGAGAAAGGAAACAGAGAAGTGAGTCTGAGGGCCGGCAGCCGATGGTTGGTGTCAGGCTGGTTGGCAGGGAAGGGGTACTGGATGGGAAAGTGGGGTGAAAGCCTTTAGCTGCTGAGAAAACAAGAATAGTTCTAGAAGGGTAAGTGTTCAAGAACGTCAATGCCAGATTTAAATACTTGTGAAATCATTTATATCATCAATAAAATCATCGGCACTTGCGATCATGGGTTTCCTGAAGTCCAAAGAATCAAATGCCTTGTGCTTCACATCGTTGCCTTTTGGTATTTGCCAGTGCCCATTTCAAAAATGTTTTCAGTTTAATAAAAATGGCACAAATAGTGCCAAGTTTGTAATCATCTGACTGAACCCAGTTTCGTGTTCAGGGTCTTTTATTTCTCATTTACTTGTCTTTCTCCTTGACTGCCTCTTTTTTCTCCTGGTTTAAGAAACACCACATGCTCATTATACAACACAACATCTCTCAAGAGCACCTTGGGTCCTTTAGAGAAGAGAAGCTAAGTGAAACTAATGAATATAAACAGACACGGCTCTCAGATTCTGAAATGAAGCAAAAGCATCACGCAGGCCCGTCCGCTTCTACCATTAAAAGTCACTTTAGTATCTTTCTACATCCATGAAATGTACAACCATCATAATAGAGGAATTCTATTGAGATAGAAAATGAGATGGCTATTTTATGATTCGAACAGTAACATGCTTACTTGGCATAGCAATGTACGCTACTGTTTCTGAGGCATTCTCACAAATGTCAGCTTGCCTGCCTGTTGGCACAATGATATTTCATTTTTCCCTTAAGTCTTCGGCAGGATGTTTTTTTGAATTTCTTATGCACGATCCTTGATGTTTCCAATGTCTCACTCTTCTAATAATTCAAAAAAGTGGAAAATAATTTCAAAAGCTTGCAGATTGAAGCTATCGAGTCTGCATGTTCACCCTTCACATGTAAATACTGAAATCTGTGCCAGTCCAGAAGTTAAATGTTTAGAGACGCACATTAAGGACGTAGGTCTTGTAGTAGTAAACAGCTCCCTGTCGACCACACTCTTTGAACTCTCCTCCTGCAACGCCACCACACAAAAGAGAGCCTAGCACTAAAGAGGACTCTTGACCTTTCATTTTAGAAAAAACGATTCCCGGGAGAACCACCTTTCCTCTCCCTGTTCTTTAAGATTTTAAAAAAGTGATTTCCTTAATTGTAGAGCTTTAGCTGTCATTAGGTAGCCGAATATTTATCAACTTTTAGGGAAGAAGAAGAAATTTGAGGTTTTGTTTCTGCTTCCTTAGATTTTAATAATTCTTTTAAAACACGAATCCTTTTAAGGCTAACATGGTGGACTTTGGTCAAGAGCCAGTTTATTATAATGCACATTATAGAGCCAGACTTTGTTTCAAGGCTCCATAAGATGTTCCATGGATCCCGTTTACTCGTCAAAGGCAGCACGTCTATAAGAGATTGTCAGAGGACTGTTGGATGGGACAAGTCCCTGGAAATGATGCCTTATTTACATTCAGATTCAGTTTGCTCTCAAATCACTGAACACACAAGGTCCTAACACACACAGTTGTGATTCTTCTTCATGGGGTGAAAAGGGTTTTTTTCACAGCCCTCCCATTGTAACTTCTTTCATGTTTAGCACCTTAAAACATGAAATATGTGTGCAAAAGATATGCAGGTGACATATAGCCAAAGGACCCAGGAAAACTAAAAAGGCTGTTGGAAGACATTTCTTCTTTGCAACTTTATGTTACATTGGAATTTTCAGAAACCCTATTAGATGGACACATTTTTTTTTTCTAGGTCAATCCCAATACCATAATAAAAAAAGAGTTTATTTTTTGAAAATGGAGAAAAAGAAATAGAAGGTAGTTCAAAGCAGTTTTTCTCTGGGATGGGTTTGGAAGGATTTTCTACATTAGAAACATTTTGCCTTAAACCTGGGAAGGAGATGTGGAAACTTCTAAGTTGTAAGTTAGGAATCTTTTTTAAAAGCCACGGCTACGTATGAGTATTATGTGACGAGATTAGATATACCCCCATGCTGTTAGAAGATCTGCTAAAAATAAATTTCTGAGCATGTCATATTCCCAGTCTAAAACCTCCAGTGCTCTCCTATTTCATAAAGATTGATGACTTCTTATCTTACATTAAACATTCTTTCTATCAGACATTCATCTTTTTTCCAGCCTCATTGCTCCAATATGTCCTGGACTCTGGTCCTTTTCTTTGCAGCCTCTGCCAAGCCCCTGACTTCAATCCTACTGTTCTGTCTCCCAAAACGCCCTGCAGTCTTCTCCCCTATGAAAATCCCACTCTTCCTTCAAGCCTTAGCTCAAATATCATCTCTTTTATTAAACCTTCCTCAAATCCCTCCCCACAGTCAAAATTAATCAGCTCTGCCTCTTTGTTCCACAGGATTTGTAATTATATTACAGCTCGTAGCATTTCACTAGTGTATGTCACTCTGGGAGCCTGAGTCCTCAACACAACTGTGACCTCTGCGGGCAGAAATGGCTCATTTGTCTGTGCCTTGTTCTCTTAGAACCGGCGCCCAGGCAAGCTGGGCACTGCTGGTGCAGGGGTGTGGGGAGCTGGCACAAATCCCTGTAGGCTGGGGGCCAAGAACGGGCTTAACCATGTTCCATATTACAGCATGTCCCCTAAACCTTGAGGCCGGTGGACCTTGCTGGGAGGCTTGCAAGTCTTTAGTTTTTATCTCCTTTTCTAAAACTGCTCTCAGGTTCTAGGCAGGGAGCCGTGTCTAGAACAACAGGGGTGCACAGTGTTTACTCCAGGTTTACTGAATTGAACTAAGTAACACAACACCTTTGAAAAGGCCCCTCCAGCAGCGTGTGCTGCAGTGGTGTTATGTTGGTTCTTTTTTTCAGTACCAGTGATGATTTGGGGATAAGCCCTTCTTACTTCCACCCTCAAACCGTCATTCTCTCAACACATATTTTAGGAACTTGGAGGAGCACATAAATAGAAGAATAATATGTTTGTGTCCTGTAGAGACTTACAATCAAGTAGGAAAGGTAACACAAGCACAGAAATAACTTCTACAAAAAAAAATACTTCTGGGAGGGAGAAATAGAAGATGAGCCAGGATCAGAAGTTATGAAATCTGATTTGCCACACAAGTGTGTGAAGCAATTCAGGCCCTTCCTAGTCCATGTGCTTTGCCAACAGCAAGGTCAGGGAGTTTCTTCCCCAGCATTTCGGTGGCATTGTGCGGGATCAGTGTTGAAAAGAAACTCCCGCCATGTGTGCCCTCTGTGTTGGCCACCTGCGGTGTGTAACAGCTGACCTCCATCTCAGGAGCTTACAGCTCACCCCGCATGTTGGCTCACCGATCCTCTCGATCAGAAGTCCCCTGGGTGGGGGTAGCTGGGTTCTCTGCTCAGGGCCTCGCAGGCTGGAATGAAGGTGCCACTGGGCTGCACACTCACTGGGCAGCAGCACGAGGCCTGCGTCCATTCTCAGGCCCATTGGGTGACTGGCAGAATTGACTTCCCTGCAGCCACAAGAACCTACAGCCATTTTCTTGCTGGCTGTGGGGGGTGGGGGCTCTCTGCCCCTAAAGGCCATGCTCGGGGTCTTGCCATGTGCCCCACTACCTCTTAGTCCATAACAGGGCTGGGTGCTGCTTAGAGGCCAGGGAGAGAGATTTTCTCCCTTGTAAACTTTCCCCCAGGGTAGAGTTTACCTGATGAGGTCGGCACCACCAGGACCACCTGTCCTCCATGAACTAAGTCAGCTGGTGAGGGACCTTCATCAGATCTGCAAAGCCCCTTTACCTCTGCCATGCTGCAAACCTGATCATCGTCCCCTGCCTGCAGAGGTGGCTGGGCAGGGCCCTGTGCCCTTCAAACTCGGCCTCCCGCCAGCTGTCTCTATGGCCCAACATTAGACAGCTCAGACTCCTGAGGCCAGCAGTAGAGACAGAAAGTTCTCTCGAATCCTACCATCTCTAAAAACAAAAGCTCAGCACAAACACCACCCTGCACAAAATAGTTCTGGGAGGGAGAAATAGGAGATGAGCCAGGATCAGAAGTTATGAAATCTGATTTGCCCCACAAGTGTGTGAAGCAATTCAGGCCCTTCCTAGTCTGTTTGCTTTGCCAACTACACAGGCAGAAAAGACCTCTCTATCCTGAGATTACACAGAGTACATTCCTTGAGTCCCTCAATCTATTTTTCCTATACTGCTGTACTTTCACAAATTACTTCGTCTAATTGTCCCTGATAGCATGCTTCCTGGGGAAAGGAGCTTTGCTTTTGAGCTTGCGCTACCTTACAAACACCACCCTGCACATCTAACCTGCTTGCCATCTAACACCCATGCAGCACTGTAATGTGAAAACACAAGTCACCATTTTTTCTTTAAAGCCTCCGTCTGTCGATCTCCAGTACGTTTCGGTACTGCTGTCCAACAATGGGCCCCCGCCTGTTTAATAGAATATTCCCCAGCTCCAGCCGGAGGAGGGGCCTCGTGGTTTCCTTCCTCTACTGCTTGCTGTGTTCTAAGCGGCTAGGCTACACCTTGGCAGAATCGATGAAATGACTGGAGGAAAAACACAAAACCAATAACCAGTCATTATGTTCTTAATGTCTAAGGATAACATCAGCTGTTACAAGCACTAGGTTTCTGAATGAGTAAATGTGAGTAAAGGCTATGGTGAGAAAATCACCCCTGGTGTTTTGGCTAGGCTATGAGAAAAGATGCTGACATCAGTGATAAGAGATCTATTTTCAGTGGTAGTCACAGGGCGGTGGAGGATCACAGCTGAGCAGTCAGCAGAGTCAGAGACCCACCAGTGACAGCTCGAGCCCAGTGGCCTCAAACTCCTCTCTAGGGGAGTTTTCTTCCTTTTTCTCCCCCCCCTCCCTTCTTCCTTCCGAATCTCCTACTTTCCTTCCTACCTTCCTTCTTCTTTCTGTCTCCCTCCTTTCCAAACATTTTAACATTAACCTTTAGTCAATTAATGTTTGCTTGTGCAGAGTTCAAATTCGATGACCCTATCATTGAAGGTATAAAGAAAAGTTTCTGAAAGTGAAAAGGAGTTCTAGAAAGAATTAACATGTGTTTATTGGTTTACAAAAGGCATAAACCAGAACCGTCTTCTGTAAACTGAGAAACAAGGTAGCCCATCTGAAATGCACAGTGATCCCGATGGCTTAGACCCTGTCTTCCCTAAGCCAACCAGCACCAAAACGTCAATGTGAGTGATTCTAGAGCAGCCCTCCCCACAGCAGAGCTACAATGTGAAATGATCTATGTATCTTATGATTGAAAAAGTTAATGGTCTAAAATGAATTCTTGATTCACTCATTCATTCATCTCAGCAGATGGTTACTGAAATCTGAGATTATTGAGACCAAGACTACATAGCAGCACTGTAATAGAAACAGACTAGCATAGGGTTAGTTCAGATCTGACTAGAAGCTCAGCGCTTATACTCCTTTCTAAGTTCTGGGACCTTTCAGGAGAATAATTATATCTATCTTGCAAGATGGTCAGAAGAGTTAGAAATAAGATATATAAAACCTTTAATGTGCTGGTATATGACAGGAACTTGATAAATAGTAGGTATTGAGATACTTTCCCTGATGCTAAAGTTTTCTGATAGCTATCACTTAATAAACAAGATTGAAGGTAGCGCAAGCTCAAAAGCAAAGCTCCTTTCCCCAGGAAGCGTACTATCAGGGACAATTAGACAAAGTAATTTGTGAAAGGAGAGCGGTATAGGAAAAATAGATTGAGGGACTCAAGGAATGTACTCTGTGTAATCTCAGGATAGAGAGGTCTTTTCTGCCTGTGTAGTCAAGGCAGGCTTCATGGAAGAGGTAGTGTTTGACCAGGTCCATGGAGAGGATTGCAATAGGCAGATGTATGGGGAGGAGATTGCGAATAGCAGGAAGCACCTGAACCAATACATGGAAATAGGAAACAGCTAGGTATTTGTAAGGAGCAGTGGATAACCCACCAGCTACGGATTCCACTTGATAGAAGGCCATGGCTATAAAACCTGCATTGAACAATATCTTGGTCTGACAGAGTTCCTGAAAGTCAGGACTTACTAGGGAGAGAAGAAAGAGATGCTGATGGCTCACAGGACACAGTATATACAACTGAAAAGGAAATGCACAATAGCAATGTTTTACATTCCTAGATCAATTTGCATTTCCCAGTCCTTTAACAGCGAGATGTATTTTACAATTCCATAGATATCATTTCTTGCAGACTTTGGGGGTAGGACTTTTATCATAGGTTGACTTATTCTGAGACAATATAATGGGAAAATGAAAAATCCCATTGTTGGCAGAAAAGGCATAATATTTGGTATTGGGTGAAAAGTATTCAGGGTTTTGTGGCTTAATTATATGTATCTTTTTCCTCGATTGTTATGTTTCAACAATGTGAAAGCTGCTAATGAATTAAAGTAAATGGACTCCTTAAGTGTGAGGAGAACAATAGGGCAACAGTGGCTTCCAAGCCGAGTATGAAAAACCTGAAAGACCTGGCTCCAGTCCAGAACTGAAATTCTGACATGATACCCCTCAACTCTGCTCTCAGCACTTTCCTTACCCATGAAAGGGGGTAATGATATCTTCTCTGTCTTCTAGAAGAAATATTGACCAGGAAATGTGAAAATTATAAAGCATTTTATCTCTTTAAATTTAAATTGCTACTCTCCAAAATGTAGCAATCTTTGTGTCTTGCAGATAATTTTTCATAAACTTCCTTTTTGCCAGTTAGGAATCAGCATTGGGTAAGGTTATATGAAACATGCTTGGCACATTCCATATCACTTAAAAATATATTGTAGGGAATATCTTCCCTACCACTTTATTGATTGAGCCTCTTCTTTGTCAGTGGTTCTATATAGACATGAGATGTGCACATATCATGATGTCCACAGCTGAGCAACCCGTAGAGAATGATGCTAACATGGACTCCCCACAGGTACCAACCACATGTGAGGACAGGAATTGCTCAGTGCCTGTGAAGGCAAGCTTTACTTCTGTGCAGTTAGAAATGCAAAAGTCAAGCTTGCAATAAAAGTAAATGATACTTTTATGTAATCTAAGGAATAATTGATACCTTTTTTTGATTATCACTATCATTTGTATACAGCTGCTAACTCTACTGATTATATCTGAACTTGTGATTAAAAGCAGTAAGTCAAATCCCACAATACCACCTCTGTCAGATGCGTTAAGTCCCATGGCCTTGTGGAAAAACACACACTATTCCATAGTCAAGGTTGAATTTCATTTCTGCTTTCGTAAATACATTAAGCCTATCATTTCCATTAGACATGGCTCTTAACCTAAACCATGATAAAGCATCTTTGAGAACCTTGGGGCATGTCCTATGTTCCACTTCAAATGTAGATGTAATTCATGAAGGTGTTGGGTTGACAATAAGGTTTTACAAAATGTCTCACCTTTTGGAAGTACAGAAATGCTTTATTGTAAAAATTCCCAGGAAAACTCTAGCCACTAATATGCAGCTAATTCTCGCTCATGTTCATTCCTGGTTTGGGGAACTTCCTTAAAGAGAAGAAATTAAATTTTAGGATTTAATTTAAATCATAGTAAAGGAACTTAAAAGCAGTTGACCATTAAAGTGCCCCTTAGCAGTCTGGCCTGCGGTGTCTTCCTGGTCTTTGCCTTGGTTTCCTGGAGAGGGAGGGAGGTAAAGGGCCTGGAAGTGACAGGGCCATCACGTGAAAAGGAGAAGGTGAGGTTGCGCTCACTACAGCTGCCAGGGTCTGGTAGAGGGACATGACCACTCGAGGCATTGCAAATAGAGAGGATAGAATGAAAAAGAATTGTTTCCAAAGTGGTTAGAGGCATAGAAGATAAAAGGGGAAGTTGAAGTTGCCCAGAGACTAGTGACTGCAGGAAGCTCCTGTCTTCTCTGTGCTGAAGGAAGGAGGAAGAAAATGGAATTACCAGGCGCCACGATCACTCCGGCACTCAGGCTGCTGGAGCGTTCACTGGGTCCCTGAAACCATGACCTCCGCCACCTTGCAGAAAGCCAAGAGCGCTGGGTCCTGAGGATGCTTCAGGAGCCTGGGGCCTGCAGGCAAGTTGGCTTCCCTCCCTCCCTGCCAGAGCCTGAGCCGGAACCCAGAAATGCAGTGTTGGCCCCTGCCGCTGCCCTGCCCACAGGCCCCTGCTGCTGCCACCCCACTGGAACCCTGGTCTCCCCTTGTGATGGTGGCAGTGGGATTGCAGATGAGGGTGGAGCAGAAGCGGGAAGAGGCAGTGGAATTTTGGCTGCCTACAAATCTGATTCCTGCCTGTACCCAATGGGATGGCGTGCTGCTCGGCCATGCCCTCTCCTTGCTGAGGACCTTGCAAATCTTAGCCAGAGAAATGAAACAGGAGGAGGAACTACACTAAAATTAAATCTGACCACTCCTTTGTCTTTAATATACCAATCCATAAATATAGAATCATATTCAATGTCTTGATATAGCAGTTTTTCAATTAAATTTTGATGTTACTTAGACGATACACAACTTGGTTACATGTTTGGAATTTTTCGAAAAGGGAATTTTTTTGAGAACTTTCAACTTAAGAACTTTCAACTGAGAACCACAAGCGGATGCCAGATATGATCCTTACAAATGGTTAGGGGACTGGCTGTCAGTGAAATGGGGACAGTGATGGTAGTAGAGTGCCTGGCAAACGAGAATGTTTGTGACATGAACTAGAAATGCATTAATGAAAAACCCTTGAGTCTTAGGGTCAAATTTTAGCCACGGATGCTAGGCTAACACAATTGACCCGGGCATTTGGAATTCAGATCAGTTGTACTGATTGAAGTAGATAGTGTGAAAAGAGTTCTGGTTTTCAACATGTCTGGTGTCCTACCAGGCAGAATACAATCCACTTCATGAGCAAACAAGTGTGGAAAATCTGCTGAGTCTGAAACCAAACTAATCTATTTTGACCTGTCTGCTTGAATCACTGTTGGTTGTGAGTATGTATTCAAATGAAGGCTGTGTTTGAAAATATATACTTTTTATGATACTTTCTTTTTCCTTATTTTATAAAAGTTTGACTCTTATTTTTCACCCTGCACTTAAAACAGATCAAATTCAAATGAAAGCCAAATAAAGTGCATGTTACAGTCCTTAATTCACACATGCACACACACACACTCACTACAAAAGGTTGCATAATAAAATAATTTGTATCTTAAGAATAAAGATAGGATATATAAGTGGTTTATTGAATTTACCAGAAGCTTAAGCAAATCTTAATGTAAAATATGCTTAGATTTAGATAAATATAAAAACAGTATATTCTTATCTAATGATTCTATCTTCTTCCCACTATCCAAATAAATGAAAATTAGGCCAATAAAAAAAATGAGGTCATTTTTAAACAAAGATTTATCCATCACCCAGTGTTGGGGATAAAAGTGGCACACTAAATTAACATCTGCTTTTCCTTAGCTGAATTTAAAGACAAATGAGAGATAGGCAGTTGGAAAGCAAGCAATCTAATCTATACCTGATAAAGTTTGGATTGAAGAACATAGTTTAGAAGTGCAAAAGGATGGACTTCTTATAGTCAGTCCCCATATTACACCTCAGCCTTCGGCTTCTCTAAGTGGGATGAGCCCTTATGATACTTGGTGCAAGAGAACAAATGTAGAATGCATGCACACTGAGAGGGAGGCTGCCCAAAAAACCAGATGGAAAATGGAAGGGAAAAAGCTAAACAGACCCAGTCCTTATCCCAAACCTACGAAGCGCGCAACTCACTCCACTTCCTCTGCTGTGTACTGACAGATTGTATGGTGGCTCATCAGATATTGCAGCAGAGGAAATGTAATTTCAGAGAGAAGGAGGAAACGGAGAAAACAGACTTGTTTTAGTTCCTCCACGATGTATAGAATCCCTGATCAGTCACCTAAATCCAATTGGGAGTGATATCCATCACGTGTTTAGTTTTGGTGCTAAGGATTTGTCATATGTAATATATATGTTTGTGTGTGTGCATGCTAAATGAGTGACAGTGGAAATGCACAGGTGCATACAGCAGTACCACTTCTCATCTTTAACATACTAATAGAAAAATTTAAGAATCTTATAATATGCAAAACCTTGGTATTGAACTTGTGCTCTCAGGGTGCAGTTTTGGAGAAACCCACCTTCTAATACTTGCTAAACTGGCAGTGTGAGAAGCCAGTCTCTTGGGAATCCACTTGCCCTCTGTGCTAGGTGTTTTTGGAACCCCAACACTGCCTCCAGAATAGGCTGTCTGGTGAGCAGACCCCACCTTGAGTTGAAGGTGGCCTGTTGAATCTTTTGTCGCAGTAGCTGTTGCCACTGCCTCTTGCTGTGGAAATGCCTGGCCCTACAAACCCGCCTATCACCAAGGAATCCCTCCTTTCCCACATTTCTTTCACCAGGGCAGAGGCAGATTGATGGCAATGTCCACGTATCCCCACGTGACAGCTCTCTCACCCTAAAACATACAGGATATCGCCTGAGGAATACTGTCTGAAGTTTCCCCCTCAGTCGGCCTGGGTTTTCTGGAACCACCAAGCCTAGTGGATTGGGTGGTGCCCTAACCCCTCCTAACGTGGCCTCCTCCTCTGTGGCCACAAGAGGGCACGCCAGGCCCCCAGCCCTGCCTCAAGGGGCGTTCCAAGTCCCTTCTGCTTCCAGAGGTTCTCCCTCCTTTCCAGCTCCATTTCCGCTCCCTCTGGCTCTGGTGGCCTTCCTGAGAGCATCTCCCTCTTGATGTCTGTCTAACTGACCTCATCAAATCATTGCTTCTGCCAGAAACCTGTGCCATGTTGGAAGGGAAGACCCCCTATCCCGAAAGTTAAGAGAAAACAAACCTCAGCAAGGTGGTGGTCATTTCTTGTTAAAGAGAATGTTGAGTCCCAATCACCTTGAGTATATGTCTGTAATTTTATATCTGTCTGCCTGACTTTACAAAGACAAACCTTTTCATAAGTCTGTCACTGAAATTCACCACATGGACCTGGACAATCAAGAAATGGATCCGTAACGCCAAGTACTCGCTGAGCCAATGGGTAAAGACCACACTGCTAAACCACACCTTCCCACCGCTTTTGTCGGACTACTTGTTTATTTCAGCAATGGAAGGGTTACATTGGTGTTTAAGTTCTCTGCAGAATTCAGTTGTGTAGCATCCCCCTACTCCTTGATGAATAAATCATTCTTCCTGATTAAATAATGACTCATAATTCAATCTAACAAGAAACACTAGAGACTAAAATAAGAACATGGGAAGTTTTCTAAGTAGCACACTGGGATTTGCCATCGACATCTTCCAAAGCAGTGTGGTTCCACACAAAAAAGTATGACCTCTGAGATTATGCAAAAATCTATTAGAATACAGCCTCTGTCATCAACTATTTGTGTAATTAAAAAAAAAACGCTTTATGGCTTTATTGGGGTATAATTTGAAGCCAGTAAAAGACACCAATCCTTTGGGCAATACATAAGATTCTACAAAGGTTCCATGCACTAGGGTAACTCTGTAAAACCTACAACCACCAGATAGGTTCCTGAACCAGATAAGTCCTAAAACACAGAGGGGCCAGCCTCTCCAGAACATCAGATAGTTCCATGCCCCTATCCCATATTATTGACAGCCCTCTCCAAATGTTCATGTAATCCTGAATTAATGAATTAAAATTCTGTCACACTTTATGGAGGGAAACAAAAAAAAACTGCAGATTCAATCTTTGATTCAATTGCTATTTCAGTGTGTTAGAGATCAGAGGTGCAGCCTAGATGATAATGCATATGGTGGCCTTCAGTATTCCCGGAAAACAGTCTAAGTGGTGCTCGTATCCTCTCCTTGCACACCACGTTCCAACTACCCTGGCCTTCGTAGTAAAATTCTCAAACCTTCCAGCCCTTTCACATACTACGCATGTGCTCATGCCTTTCCCTCTCTCTGGAATAACAATTCATAGCTCTTAGTGGTGTTGGGTGAGTCTCTGCCTTAGGTGTCAGTTTCAGATTGAGTTTTCCCATCACCCTTTCAAAGTCTGGTCGTCTTCTGTGAAACTCTATTCTATCATTCCACTTTTTAATTTTTTTTCTTTCTTGGTATTTATCATAGTTCATCACTGACATTTTTATTCATGTGCTTACTTAGTCTAACTCCATTAAAAGGAAAGTTCGGCAAAGGCCAGGCTATTGTCTGTCTTGTTCACTGGCTTTGCCTTTGCCTAACACACAGTAGATGTACAGTCTATGCCAAATGAATTCATAAAATGAATTCACACTTTGAAAAGCAAACAAATTATTTTCATATTTCATTGACCAGATCAAGCTCTGCATCTTCCTGAACCTCCAGGAACATAAGGGTTCACAGTGGGCTTGGAAACTCAGTAAATATTTACCCAGTGAATAAAGATTATATTATAATTGAGACAAATGGTTCCTGCATGCCAGGCCTCTCTATTTAAATTTGCCATAATTATCATTAACATATAGAATAATATGCCAAACTGCATTTTAATATGAAAACAGTATTTTATACCAAAGTATACTAAGCAGGAAGAAACAGAGCACAAGGAGAAGAAAAGGTCAAAACTAATTCTAAAATTTTCTGTCTGAATTGTTTGGAAATAAGTGGTGATTTTCATAGCACACAGAAAGAAATCAGCCTTAAGCCAGAAAAAAAATCACAACAAAAAAGACCACTTTATTCTCCATTCTTAATTAAGATTTACTAAAGTAATAACAATTGAAGCAAGACCCGTTATGAAGATTCAGTGCCTGGTCTTTACAGCTGCCTTAGCATCAGGTATTGCCTTTAGATTGTCTCAAGATAAGGAGAGAAGAGCCCAACTCTGCAAGTGAAATCACTGCCCTCCCCTGTACATGGGACATGACATCCAGGGGTGAAAATTTCCCTGGCAGTGTGGGAGATGACTCCCAGGGATGAGCCTGGCCCTGGCACCATGGGACAACAAAGCCATCCTGACCAAAAGGAGGAAAAGAAGTGTAACAAATAAGGGATCAGTGGCTGAGAGACTTCAGATAGCATCGAGAGGCTACACTAGAGGTCACTCTTACACATGCTTCAGTTAGACAGACACTGCTACCTACCATAACTTGCCAAAGCCCAACCAAAACCATTCCTGCCAATCCTAAAGAACACATAGGACATTATATAAGATTCTACAAAGGTTCCAATTCTACAGACTCTCCAAAATCTACAACCTCCAGATGGGTCCCTAGACCAGATAAGTCCTGAAATGCAGAGGAGCCAGCCCTTCCAGAACATCAACTAGTTCTGTCCCAACCCGTATTATCAATAGCCCCTTCCAACATGAAAAAGTTAGAATGGGCATAGCCCAAATACCCCTAAAGAATGGGAGGAAGATCAAAGGTGATGGTGTAATCATACAGAGAAAGTCAGCTCTAACAGGTAAGTATGAGTGCTGAATCACTATACTGGTATTTCTTTTAGCCTCCAGTACCGTAAAGCTAGAAATGAAAACCTAAAATTGTGGAATTATAACCCATACCAACTCTGAAATCTATTCTACAACTTAATTGTTACAGTGTACTTTGAAATTTGTTGCTTTTATGTATATACATTATTTAAAGAGAAGGAGGAGTATAACAGAAAACGTAGGATTTAACAAATGAGTATGAGTCCTGAATCATTATATTGATTTTTCTGTTGGTCTCCAGTGTCTTGAAGCAACTAGAAGAAAAAACAAAAAATCATGGAACTGTAATCCATACCAAACTTTGAAATCTGTTCTATAACTACTTACTAAAATGTACTTGGAAATTTATTGCTTTTTTGAATATATGTTATATTTCATAATAAAAAAAGTTTTAAAAAATATAAGGAGAGAAGAAGAGAGATGGGTCAAGTATGTAAGTGATGGGTTTATCCTAGTGAATTTTAACACAGTGACCTCACCACATGATGTTTGAGCAGAGAGAGGGAGGGAAGGAAGGAAAGTAAAGAAGGAAATACAACCCAGAAATTAGGATTTAAGGGATGATTTTGATTGCTGGATCATTATATAGATATTCCTTTTAGGCTTTCTGGCATATTGGAGTAGACAGAAGGAAATTCTTGACATCTCTAAATTGTAATCCAGCTGCCTTGATTCTGATAATGATTGTATGACCCTTGTCTTCTGCCCCTGTGATTGTAAAAACCTTGTGACTAACCTTCATTTGTACCCAGTTATCCAGTTTTTCAACTTTATAGTCTTGTAACCAGGAAAGACAGTCCCTAATGTTTAACACTAAAGAGTCTTGGGTCAGCCCAGAACTAACCCATCCAAAGTCCAAAGTTGTCTTGATAACGGAGCCTGGATCTAACCAAAGTGGGCCCTCCTGACATGTGCAGTAGCTTAGACTTTAACCTACAAGTCACCTTGACCTCATTCTGCCATTTTCTTACTGTTGGGACATAGGGACCCAGCCATTCCCTAAGTCTTTGTAAAACTTGAAAGCATGCAGCAGCCACTTTCATGGCCTGGGTCAGTTAGTGTCTCAGCTAATCTCCCTAAGGAAGGAGGAGTGGGCATATGGTCAATGTATGTAAGAGACTAGACCCCTCTGTGCATAAGGTATTCATCTCTACCCTGTCTCCTTCCTGGAGTCCTTGTGATGTTATCATGTTTGCTATTATCTACATACAGCACAACCTATAATGCTTCCCCTGTGCATACAAACTATAATTAATCCGGTCCTTTGGTCACCAGCCTCCTCTCCTGTGCTCATGTTCTCATACTTAATGGAATGTCTTTGTCTCGGGCCCAATAATTGGCCCTGTTGATTCCCGCCTAAGTGCAGAGTGCTTTCACCTAAGCTCTGAATGACTGCCTTCAGAGCAGCGTGATTCCCTTACTAGCTTCCTTCTTTACTTCTGTAAGTAAATTCCTATAATAAAGTTCATTTCTCAGTATGTACCTAGTGCTTTCTTTGCGCTCTCAGTTGCAAAGGGCCTTGCAGGCTGGGACAGTTGGCAAGCCAGCCAGGAGACCAAAGAAGCCCCTGCTTCTGATGGCATGGGGATATTGGGGTGGTCTGCGATGTCTGTGTTGGGAGGGGTAGCTGCCCTCCTACATAAATGGCAACTGCTGAGAGAACATGGAGATGCCTGTAACTCCCCAGCTGGACTGATAGCTCTTTTGCAACAAGCTGCAAGACAGGATGCAACAGGTAGCAGCAGCCTATTGCTGGAAGCGGCAAGCACCACCACTGAGAAGGCACTGAGGGCTGAAGCAGTGGTTCACAGCCTGGAAGAGGTACTTAAATTAGAAAGAGATATGTGGATAGCCCAAGCAGAACAGAAGGATGCCTTGAATGTGAGGTTAAAGCAAGTGCACGAAAACTAGGAGTCTTTGGCATGTCATCATGCTAGAATAAGGGGGTTAAATTGCATAAGGTCCAAGGAAGGCATATCCTTACTTGGCATATCAGAAGCAGGGGCTTCTTTGGTCTCCTGGCTGGCTTGCCAACTGTCCCAGCCTGCAAGGCCCTTTGCAACTGAGAACTCAAAGAAAGCACTAGGTACATACTGAGGACCCTGAGTCAGGTCCTAAGGTACGGGACCTGTGGACTTTTCCTCAGATGAACAAGATCCACAGTTGGACTGTGAAGAAGCAGTGGGAAAGCACAAATTAGTTTGCCTTTTAGTACAAAAGACCGTCAAATTCCAAACTGCTGCAGTCCCACAAGGGGTGGGTGGGGTGTGGGGGCATGAGGACCCCAAGCTGAACACAAGATACATGTTTTACCTCTCCAGACTTCACTACCTCTGAATTGAGGGAAATGGGCCTTCAATACAGCCAAAAGCCCAAAGAAACTTTAGCGAACTGGGAGCAGCGATTATGGGACAGGGCTGCTGATGGCTTATTGCTCTCAGGGTATGAGTTAAGCAAATTAGCTTCTCTCACTAATCACTCCTCACTGCATCAGCACATCATGTGACGGACCCTAACCAAGACGCATGCTCATTACTGGACTGGTTTATACTCGTATGTAAGGCCCAGCAAGGGAGATTTACCACACCCAGCCCCCCAGTGAAGCACTACTGATGAGTGCTAAAATATACTATGGGGATTAGGCATGAAGCAGGCAATTTATCCACCTATCTTTGCTGGACCCAGTAGTGTAAATTTCACTGTAGGAACGTGTGACACAATCCTTCAAACTGTCCCAAGTCAGTGGTATGGGTCTTTAATGCCAGGTCTCAGTCAGATGGTTAACGAACCCATCTCAGAGGCTGCTTAGACAATAGCTCATCTGGGAGAAAGAGACCACCTGTGGCACGATCAGACAGGGGTTCGGGCCATGATGCACAATGGCCCAAACCGAGTATCAGGCCAACAGATGTGGGCAGGTCTGATAGCTGCAGGAACTAGGACCTAGTATATTGATGGGCAGCCAAACGCAGTGCTGGTCAAATCATGGAGTAAGCTGCCCAGAACCAAAGATTTATTAAGCTTCAGATCAAGGCACTAGAGAAGGAGGAGGATATTGGCTGGAAGGCTCAGTCGATGCCCTGGTAGGAGCCTCTGCAGCACTGACTGAGGAGATCAAGGACGCCCCCTTCAAAGTAAGAGCAGTTTTGGGGGACACTGGCCACACATAGAACCAACTATCTTTGGTCCTCAACCAGTGAACATAGGGTTTTAGCATTAGTGGACCCTGGAGCAGAATGTACCTTAATATATGGGAAACAGCCATGGCCAGAGGTCCCACATGAACTGTAGCATGGTGTGGAGGTCGAGGGATTTAAACCACACAATTTTGGCTGTTAATGCAGGTTGGATGGTTGCCCCCCTTCCCCAAACTTAAACAGTATATATATCCCCTATTCCAGGGTGTATATTAGGCATTGATATATTACAAAACATTACTTTGCAACTTACTATAGGTGAATTCTGCCTCCGCTGCCAGGTGGTCAAGGCTGCCATGGGAGGCCATGCTGTATAGTCACCAGTGAAGCTCTCCTAGATGCACGGTGGCAGTATGCCAATACAGATTATCCCAAGGCCATCAGGAAATCACCATCGGTATTAACGAGCAAGAAAAGCAGGCATTATTATTTCAACTCATAGTCCTTTCAATAGCCCTGTTTGGCCAGCAAAGAAACCTGACAGAACTAGGTGGATGGCAGTTGCTATAGAGAGCTAAATAAATAACTCCTCCTTTGTCCTTATCTGTGCCAAATATTGCCGTTCTGTTACAAGACATCAGTACTCATTTAGGCCAATTTCATTTTGTCTTAGACCTTGCTAATGCTTTCTTCAGTATTTCTTTAGCTCTCTCCAGCCAGCCTGCATTTACATTCATGAGGGGAGGACAACTATGGACATTTACTGCGCTACCCAAGGGGTATCTTCACAGTCCCAATATTTGCCATGGGCTGGTAGCATAAGTCCCAAAGCTGTGGAAACCTCCTGAAAATGTGACTCTGTTTCAGTACACTGATGTCATGCTAAACAGTAATTCTCTTCTAGAACTAGAAACTGCCACCAACACAGTGGTGACCTACCCTGATAGCTGAGGATGGGCAGTAAATCAAGACAAATTACAAGGGCCTGGATGCTCTGTCAAACTTTTGGGTGGTGTTTGGTCTGGTAAGACTTAAGATTATTCCCTCTGCTATTGTTGACAAAGTACAAAATTATCCCACCCCCTATACTCTCAATCAATGAATGGCGTTCCTGGGTTTGTTTGGATATTGGAGATCATTCATACCACACTCAATGCAGATCCTCAAACCTCTGTACACATTAGTTTGAAAGGGGAAAGCTTGAGAATGGAATATCCCCCAGCACGCTGCCTTTGAAAAGTCCAAATGGGCTGCAGCACAGGCCCTGGGGCTGGGCGGGAGGGACACGGATCTAGACATACCTTGTGATTTGGACATGGCCAGTACTGATATTGGCCGGTGGTAATGGCAACAGACAAAACGCATACCTATTGAATTCTGGTCTCAATGGTGCAAAGAAGCAGAGTTGAGATATAGTCCTTTAGAAAAACAGTTATGTACAGGCTATAACGCCTTGCTGCAAGTACAAGGACTAACTCAAAAATGCCCAGTGACTTTGCAAAGTGCCATGACACAACCAGTAACCCCCGTTCTCAGTTCTGAGTGCTCAGCTTAGGTCACTGACAAAGTGGAAGGCCTATCTCTGGCAGTGAAGTGTTTTCAACTGCAGCCCATTAAGTGCAGAGATGCATGGCATCTAGGACCAGTCGCTTATGTAGAAGAACAGTGCTACCCTCTTCTACCGGACCATCCCAAGTGGCTGTTCCCATGCCCACGACTGACGGGAGCAGCAGCACACCTGGCTTTGCCTGCTACACCGATGGGTCGGCACATAGGAAACTGCTACATGGACACTGTGGCTTTTCAGCTTAGCAGCTAGCCCATCTGGTGGGAGGCTGGAACTCTGCACAGCAGCTAGTGGGCTGAACTAAGGGCCATGTGGATGGTTGTTGCCCATGAACCTGGGGACACACTGCATTCGCACAATTGGGTTGTGTACTGAGGCTTAACAGTGTGGATGGCCACATGGAAACAGGAACAGTGGACAGTGGACAGTGGTTGGGGGGAAAATGTGGGGACACATCTGGACTGTGTGCCATAAATACATAGAAACTGTTTTCCATGTTTCTGCCCATAATGCTAATTCATTATGAGGCAGCGTCGAGGAGGATGCTTTGGCAAAACTTTGCAGCTATTGCCTGCAGCACATGAAGCTGCTGAGTGGCTGAAAAACAGGGCATCAAGGGTATCAGAGTTTGTGGCAAGTGGCACAACAATTTCAGCTGCCTGTAACATGACAGCAGATGTTCAAGTAGTAGATGCCTGCCATTCGTGCTTGCTACAGTGGCCAAGGATGCTTCCATATCAACTTGCCCCATTGGCCCAAAGTAGCTCCTGGTCACCTGGTGGCAAGTAGACTACGTAGGACCTCTCCCTCTATCTGAAGGGCAGAGTACACCTCCACAGCCGTAGTTACGGCCACAGGGCTGCTGCTGGCCTTCCAAGTTGGAAAGACTAACCTAAGGGCTACTACACCAAAGCCTAGAGAAAATAAGTGCCTTCTTTGGGGTGCCTGCCCATGTGGACATCAATAGAGGGACCCCCTTCAATGGACAGTTGACACAGGCTTGGGCAATGGAGATGATAGTTTATGGACTTTCCACTTAACCTTACAGCAGGATTAGTCAAAGGATGAACAGTCTCTTAGAGGAGCAGTTAAAAGATGACGAAAGGTCCCTGCAGCAGTGGGCTTGATGGTTGTGCCCTGCCTTGACCAACATCAACTCTAGGCCCAGGGCGGCCGCCCTGGCACCCATCGAGATGGTGACAGCTGGACGCGTGCATGCCCTGAGGATATAGGTAAAGGAGCCAGTGGCATTACAGCCACGGAGATGTAATGACGACAACTTGCTCTTGCCTGTGCCACAAGCATTAGAAAATGGGGAAAATGAGGCTGATTGGCCCTGGTCCTGACCTATGCAGCCACACTGGTTAGAATCTTAAGCCCATGGGGTGTTGGGATTGTTGAGCATTTAAGCATCAAGCCACAGTTCCTTCCCAAAATGCCAAAAACTGTTTATATTGTTGACCCTGGACCCCCCATACCACAAGGCACCGTGTGTATAATACTGTGGAGTCTTATTATGCCCAAGCTAATGGTAGGCCCCACTCCTGGGGGCTATGCATCACCTCAGGGGGAATAATATGGTATCTGAAGCCCCGCCCCCCCCAATAACTCACCCTCTCCAGGGACCCTTTGATCCACTAGTGGGAATTTAGCATGTATATTAGACCACCAAGACCTGCCCCTTACTGTTCCCCATAAACATCTTTCTTTTCGCCTGTAGTACTGTGGGAAATACCTTTCTGCAGTGGGCTTCTTCTGTAGCTTGTGCACACAACAGGTCCCAGTGCTGGGTATCGACTAGAGCCACTGGCCTCCTGTGGACTTTCACTCCTGCCAGCCGAACGACGTGGGATGCGACAATGTGGCACGTGATGCTGATGTGTCGGAACATTCACCAGCAGTGAGTCTGGGAAAACTTCTCTTTGTCACCACAGACTTTGCCTTCTCGGGCTGATCCCTATTCTTACATATACTCCCTGGTCTGGGACAAGTCAAAGAATCCCGGCCTATACTTGGATATTTAGCTTATGATGGCTTGGGGTGGCTCACTGCTGAGATGGTCACTATGGGAAAAGTGGCACCTTCTGCATGGAGCGTCTTGAAGGGTATAAGCACATGGGGTGGCTGCTACTGAACTTTGTAATGTAAGCATCTGTGTGCAAAACAGCAGCCTCTTTGTAAAACTTGAAAGCACACAGCTGGCAGGACCTGGGTCAGTTAGTGTCTCAGCTCACCTCCCTAAGGAAGGAGGAGTGTGCAAATGGTCAGTGTAAGAGACCAGACCCTCCTCTGTGCAGGGTGTTCGTCTCTACCCTCCCTCCTTCCTGGAGTCCTTGTGATGTCATCATGTTTACTGTCACTGACAAAGCAACCTATAATCCTTCCCCTGTGCACACAGTCGGTCCTACCCTTGTGTCACGAGCCTCTTCTGCTGTGCCCATGTTCTCATACTCAGTGGAATGTCTTGGTCTCGGCCCCTATAACTGGCCATGTTGATTCCTGCCTAAGTGCTCAGTGCTTTCACCTGAGCTCTGAATGACCACCTTTGGAGCAGCCTGATGGCCTGATTACCTTCCTTCTTTACGCCTGTAAGTAAATTCCTATATTAAAGTTCATGCCTCAGTCCATACCTCGTGCGTTCTTTGGTCTCTCTGCTGGCAAGGGTCAGTGGCGGGAGTCTCACACATGTCCCAAGCATGTCATCAGTCTGCGCATGCTCAATAATTAGATCATCTCTAATCATACCATCTGGGGCGACTATGCTCACGACCCTAAAACCTGCACACCTCTTTTGCTAATAAAACTATAAGAAACAGTGCAGTTCAGGGAGACAGACCTTGGGCTGCTGGGCCATCTGCTCTGCTACTGTGCACCTAGTAATATACTCTTTGTAACCCTGGTGTCTCAGCAGTTAGTTAGTGAGTACATCAGGCAAGAGAATTTTGTCACAGAAAGGAAGGAAAGAAGGGAGGCAAGGAAGGGAGGGAGGGAAGGAGGGAGGAAGGAAGGAAAAGCATGCATCTGTGGTGGGGGAAGGAATCCACCTGCGCCCTTTCTGCAGATGTGTTTCTCGTTATCATCACCTGTGGTAGGGTAAGCAGGACCCAGCTTCTAGAACATCCCATGAAGGACACCCACTGGGAGCATCCACAGCCTCCTGCAAGCACCACGGCCCTTGGCAGTGCACCACGATAGGATTCTCTAACAAGCCCAGACTCCTGCACCAGACAATCCGCCCACCTTCAGTTGCTATGATGGAATGTCAGCCAGCAATGGAGAGCCAAAAGGCAAACCAAGCAGAAGGCTTAGACAACAAAGGGACTCAACAGTTTACCATGTGGGTATGAAATCTGACCTTCAGATAGCCCACCCTGACTCGTAGTTAAATTTCAGCTGCCCTGCCTCTCAAGCTAAATTAAATGAAAACAGCAAGGGAGGACTCCCTCACCCGCCCATTGTCTCCTCACAAATCACTACGCAAATAAAGTGCCTCTGTCTCCCCGAAGTGCAGTCTCAGGCAATCATACATTCCAGTGAACCTCTGACAAAAGGCAAGGCAGAGGAGTCAGGTGTAATTCTTTACAAGCTGCTGCAGACTGTGTGTGCCCAGATGCCCTTCAAAAGAAATGTTTTTCTTGACCTCCAGTATTGACTTAAATTGTTTCCTTCGTGTTACATCTATTTATACAAACATGAACTGATTGTAAAGTTCTTGATATTTAGCTCTTATACAACTTCCAAACCAAACCACATTTACAAATTAAAGGCAGATGAAACCAGAATGCTAACAAGATTCAAATTATGATTTAGTGTGGTAGATGCTGCTGCTTTGCTGAAACTAAATCGATACTCACAAAGCAACTCTGGAAGTGGCTGCCATGTGCTAGGTTCTGAGTTTGACATAAGCAATGATTACACAGTTGGTTATGGCTGAACCCACCCACCACACCCCTATATTCAGCATAAATGCATTCTTTTCCCTTTCTTTGGAAAACCGAAATTCACCCTAACAACCTGTGCTGAGGTTAATTAGTGCTTACTGGAATAAACCCATCCTGTATGTACCTGGTCCATCTCTTCTCTTTCCTTATTGCCTTGAGACTATTAAAGGGTGTTACCAGGTGCCAGGGCAACTGCAACCACCAGCCATCTTCAGGACAGGTCCTGTTCACAGTTGGCCATTGTGATCATGCATCAAAATGATTACCATCAAAATGAAGGCAAAAGACATATATACAAATAAAACTACTTTGTAGACAATTAGTAAAATATCAAGAATTTGCCTGTCCACCCTCATGTGGAAGTAAATGACAATTGGACAGATATTGAAGTGCTTTAGGGTTTCTTTCAGGAATATGTTCAATTGGATTTGGAGGCAAAGAAAATAGCAAGGGGGTAACATTAGACTGGGATTTAAATTCAGTTCTGCTATTCAACAGTGGTGTGCACAGGAGAAAAATATCTTAATTCTCTAGAATGTTTTCCTCTCTTGAAAGCAGGATCAGGTTCGTCTGAGACTTATTGTATCTTTCAAAGCTCTATTTTGGTGACTTCTAATTGACCAAAAGGTGGTGTAAGATGATCCAGGTGCCATCCCACCACAGAATCTATGAACAACTAACAAAAAACAACAACAAAGCTTCCTTCCTAAAAACTCTGAGAAACAGTTCAACAGTTAACTGGGAAGTGCCAAATCAAGAAAGTACATCTTTAAAAATGGTAGGAGAAGCTTATAGTACCCTCGCTGCCCCTCCCACCTGCACCTCCCTGGTACAGTATGAAGACGGCCTGCAAGTCCATTGTGGGTCCCTGGCCCTGTGTAGATGGAGCAGAGAAACCCTTATGCACATATGGGGGTGCCTGTATGAAAGGACCAGACCATCCTGAGGTAGCTTCAAAGACTGAACCAGAACATTCATCTCTGAGTAGCATTGCCAGAACTTGTCCTGCAAGCAGAAACAGTTTGTAGACAGCTAAAGCAGGGTAAGAAACAAGTCAAAGCAGCCTGCAACAAAATATTACCGCTTTAAGACCAAGACTTCCTAAGAGCATGAGCGAGCTTATGCCCAGGAGAAGATGCAGGCCCAGAAAAGACGGAGAAAACCCTACTCTTCACGCTGATCTTCTTCATAAGAGGGCTACATTCTGAAGAAGAGAACCAACCAATGGAGAGATAATGTGTAAAGATGTGAAAGGTGCTCTTTGCATTGTTTTGTTTTTGTTAGCTCCTGGAACTCAAGGAAATCTCTTATCATATCACTACCTGGATACAAATTTAAGGAACAGACAGTTCAGAGACTAAATCCCGGAGTTAGGGCCATGTTGGCTCAGGAGGCAGAGTTCTCGCCTGCCATGCCAGAGACCTGGGTTTGATTCCTGGTGCCTGCCCATGCAAAAAAAAAAAAAAAAAAAAAAAATCCCAGAGTTAACAAATTAAAATATTAAAATGTACAATGTACAACAAAAGATTAGAAGACAAAGAAAGAAACAGAAAATGATGGCCCATCAAAAGGAACAAAATAAAAATCCAGAAACTATAAATGAAAAATGACCACACTATGGACATTGTCATGCTAGAACCGCAATGCTACCATGTTGGTTTCCAAGGTGCTTGCACTTTTGCCGAGAAGCCCAAAGAACACCTAAAGAACACCTCCAGAAGATACAGGTGGTCCATATAATCATTCATTGTGAGAAGGAGGCTATGCTGATCTGAAAGGATTTATGTACCTTAGAAAAGCCAGGTTTTAATTTTTAATCCTAATCAATCTTGTGGGAGCAATGGTTTCTAATCCTTATCCAATACTGTCAGTTGGAAACTTGACTGGGTTATCTCCACAGAGATGTGACTCAACCAGTTGTAGGTGTTAAACTTGATTAGATGGAGACATGTCTCCACCCATTCTACATGGGTCTTGATTAGTTTACTGGAATCCTTTAAAAGAGGAGACATTTTGGAGAGAGTTCCTTTTTTGAGAATGACAAGAAAGCCACAGCAGAGCTGAGCAGAGCCACAAGGTCAAGAGAACCACAGAGTCCGCCAGCCAGTGACCTTTGGAGATGAATGGAAATGAAGAAGGAGAATGCCCCAGAGGAAGTTTCATAAAGCAAGAAGCCTAGAGTGGAAGCTAGCAGACATTGCCCTGCTCTTCATACGCTTTTCCAGCTAGGAGAGAAACCCTGAACTTCACTGGCCTTCTTAAACCAAGGTATCTTTCCCTGGATGCCTTAGATTGGACATTTCTATATCTTTGCTCTAATTGGGACGTTTTCATGGAAATAGAACTGTAAACTTGTAACTAATTAAATTCTCCCTTTTAAAAGCCATTCCATTTCTGGTATAACACATTTCAACAGCTAGCAAACTAGAACAGAGGTTTACAAACTAAAGATGCCATCCAGGGCAGCAGCTGGACCCAGGAAGTTCTCTACTAACACAAAGCTTGGGAGGTACCTGATAAAATGTACATAAGTTTGCTTATGTACTTTCTCATGGCCTTTGTGCAGAGACCCTTTCTTTTATGGCCATAAGACTGAGTTTTGACCAGCATTATCAATCTGGTGTCAGATACATGCTATGCACCAGAGACTCCTTATTATAATTGATTAATGATGGAGTTATGAATTCATTTGTTTTCATAGAAACAATGGGAGAAAAAAGTACTAATAAGTCAGGGAGGCAAGGTTTGCACAAATGAAACTATGTACCCTACAGACATACTAGAGAAAGACTCTTAAAACAAATCTCAATATGCTCAAGGAGATAAAGGAAAATACAGAGAAACAACTAAATGATATCTGGAAAACAATGAAAAAATACGAGGCCTCAATAAAGTGATAGAAATTTTTAGAAGGAACAAATAAAAAATAGAGTTGACAATAAATGAAATGAAAATTCTCTGGGTTTCAATAGCAGATGATAGGGGCAGAAGAAAGAATCAGTGAACTTGAAGACAAGACAATTGAAATAACTCAGGCCAAGGAGCAGAAAGAAAAAAATTAAAAAGCACGTAAGACACCTCCAGGACCCTGTGCTGGTTTGAAAGGATGCATGGACCTTAGAAAAGCCATATTTTAATCAAAATCACATTTTGTAAAGGCAGAATAGTCCCTATTCAATACTGTATGTTTGAATCTGTAATTAGATCATATCCCTGGAGAAGTAACCCAATCAAGAGTGGTTGTTAAACTGGATTAGGGGAGATGTGTCTCCACCCATTTGGGTGGGTCTTGATTAGTTTCTGAAGTCCTATAAAAGAGGAAACATTTTAGAGATTCAGAGAGAGATTCAGAAAGAGCAGAAAATGCTACAGCACCAGGAAGCAGAGAGTCCACCAGCCAGTGGTAGCATTGCGGTTCTAGCATGACAACGTCCATAGTTTGGTCTTTAATAAGTTGCTAGCTTACAGTTCTAAGGCCGAGAAAATATCCCAACTAAAACAAGTCTATAGAAATAGTTGGGATATTTTCTCAGCCTTAGAACTGTAAGCTAGCAACTTATTAAATTCCCCTTTTTAAAAGCCTTTCCAATTCTGCACATACTGCATTCCAGCAGCTAGCAAACTAGAACAGCCCCCATCACATGCATTTATATACACATGGGAGTCCCAGAGGGAGAAGAAAGAGAGAAAGAGGCAGAAGGACTATTCAAAGAAATACTGGCAGAAAACTTCTCAAATATAATGAAAAACCTAAGTAAACACATTAAAAAAACTCAACAAACTTGAAACAGGATAAACTCAGTCATCAAACAGTTGAATGTTAAGGACAAGGAAAGAGTTGTGAAACCTTCAAGAGAAAAGCAACATGTTGGAACGAGGGAGTCCCAGTAGGATTAAGTGCCGATCTCTCATCAGAACCCATGAGAGCAAGAAAGCAGTGGGCAAAATATTTAGTGCTGAGTGCAGAAATCTTGTTGCTGAACAAGAATCGTATATCCTGTGAGACTGTCCTTCAAAAATGAGGGAGAAATTAAGACATTACCCTTAATGTAATTAAACTAAAGCTGAGGGATGGATTTCATCTTCACTAGACCTGCCCTACAAGCAATTCTAAAGGGCGTTCTTCAGCCTGAGAGGAAGGACACTAGACAGTGAATCAAAGCAGCATAAAAAAATAAAGGCTGCCTGTCAAAATAACCATATAAGTTATTATAAATGCCAGTACTACTGTACTGTATTTTTTTGTATGTAATTTCACTCTTATTTCTTACAGTTTCTAAAATGTAAATGCATAAAAAGTAATGATAAATCTAAGGTTTGGAATACAATGTATAAAGATATGATTTGTCACAAATACAACAAAAACGTGAGGTGAAAGATGTATAGGAACAGTGTTCATGTATGCTGTTGAAATGATATTGTTATCAAAGCAAACTAGATTGTTATAGATTTAGGATGTTAAATTTAAGCCCCATGGTAACGACAAAGAAAATATCTGAAAAATATGAACAGAAAGAAATGAGAAAGGTCTCAAAATGGTAAACCACAAAAGCAAGTAAATATGAAATATTAATATGAAATATGAAAGTAGATATTAACAAAGAATTGATGGGCAAACAAAAAATGGTATGACTTTCAAACACCAGATAACAAATGGCAGAAAGACCTGCATTATCAGTAATTTCTTTAAATTTAAATTTGACTGGATTAGACTCTCCAGTCAAAAGTTAGAGATTGGCAGAATAGATAAAAAACAGAGCATGCTGTTTACAAGAGACTCACCTTAAATTCAAAGACACAAGTAGTTTGAAACTAAGAGAATGGGGAAAAAAAAACATTCCACGCAAGTAATAACTGAAAGGGGACCGGGGTAGCTGTATAATATCACATAAAGGAGACTCTGAGTAAAAAAACTGTTATAAGGGACAAAGAAGGGCACTTTATACTAATAAAAGGATCAATTCAACAAGAAGACATAACAATTACAAATATACATGCACCTAACAGCAGAGCCCCAAAATATATGAAGCACATCTTGACAGATTTGAAGGGAAAAACAGATCTTTATTAATAGTAGAAGACTTAAGTATACCACCTTAAATAATGGTTAGAACATCTAGACCGAAGATAAAAAAGGAAATAGAAGACTTGAATAATACTATAAATCACTTAGGTCTAATAATCATATATAGAATACATCAACCAACAGCAGCAAAGAGTTCAAAGATGAGTAGTCCATAGTTTACATTAGGATTCACTCTTTGTGTTGTACAGTTCTACAGATTTTGACAAATGTGTGTCATGTATCTGCCATCACTGTATTATATAGAATAGTTTC